>NQII01005088.1:27492-59281 GCA_002778355.1 Clitarchus hookeri | reverse complement strand
TGAAAGAGCAGAGGAAGGGGAAAGGACACAGTGTTGCCTGCTCACCTGCAGTGTTGCCACCACGTATCTGCGGGCGCGCTGGAACACCTCCTCGTCCGGCCAGTCAGGGTGCTGCGACTGCACGCGAGCAGCTACCACGTTATGCCATCGGAAGAACAAGATGGCGAACACCAGCAGTGCCGGGTTCTGGTTGGTGCGCGGGTCACCCAGCACTGGCCACACCACAAACATCACAGCTCCTCAACAGTTCACAATTCTCCGTAACGTACACATAACTAGGATCAACTGTTTGTCGCGAAAATATTCACACACAAGTTGGACTCCAATATTCTGTGTGTACACTTTGTTATTGGATGCGTATCTTTGTGAGAGCGTATTTCCTTATACACTGAAGAGCAAAAAAACTAGTACGCCTGCCTAATATCGTGAAGGGCCCCCGCGAGCACGCAGAAGTGCCGCAAGACGACGTGGCATGGACTAGACTAATGTCTGAAGGTATGCAGGAGACAATTCACACCAAGAATCCTGCAGGGAAGTCCACAAATCCATAGGAGTGCGAGGCGGTGGAGATCTCTTCTGAACAGCACGTTGCAAGNGCAGTCCACAAATCCATAGGAGTGCGAGGCGGTTGATATATATTTTAAACAGCACGTTTCAAGGCATCTCAGATATGTTCACTAATGTTCATGTCTGGTGAGTTAGGTGGCCAATGGAAGTGTCTAAAGTCAGAAGTGTGTTCCTGGAGCCACTCGGTACCAACTCTCGACGTGTCGGGTGTCGCATTGTCCTGCTGGAATTGTCCACGTCTGTCATAATGCACAATGGATATGAATGTGTGCATGTGATTGGACAGGATGCTTACGTATCTGTCACCTGTCAGAGTCGCATCTAAGCGTATCAGGGGTCCCATTTCACGCCAACTGCAAACGCCCCATACCATGACAGAGTCTCCACCAGCTTGAACAGTCCCCTGTTGACATGTAGGGTCCATGGATTCACGAGGATGTATCCATACCCGTACACGTCCATCTGCCCGATACAGTTGGAAACGAGACTCGTCAGACCAGGCAACGTGTTTCCAGTCATCAACAGTCCAATGGCAGTGTTGGTGGGCACAGGCGAGGCGTAAAGCTTTGTGTCGTGCAGTCAACAACGGTACACGAGTGGGACTTCGGCTCCGAAAGCCCATATCAATGATGNAGCACACGAGTGGGTCTTTGGCTCCGAAAGCCCATATCAATGATGGTCCGTTGAATAGTTCGCACGCTGACACTTGTTGATGACCCAGCATTGAAATCTGCGCCAATTTGAGAGAGGGTTGCACGTCTGTCACGTTTAATGATTCTCGTCAGTCATTTTTTGTCCCGTTCGTTCACGATCTTTTTCCGGCCACAGCGATGGCGAATATTTGATGTTTTAACGGATTCCCGATATTCACGGTACTCTCGTGAAATGGTCGTACGCGAAAATCCAAATGTTATCGCTACCTCGGAGATGCTATGTCCCATCTTTCGTGCGCCGACTATAACACCACGTTCAAACTCACTTAAATCTTCATAACTTTGCCAGACGCTTGTTGTCTTATATAGCCGTTGCCGACCGATTCGCGTTAATCTGATTGGTTCCATACCTCTGTTATTTGCATATGGACGCCTATACCAGTTTTTTTGCTCTCCAGTGTGTGTCGGGAGAAGTCAGAGGTGAGATACTCTGACACTCTCGCGTCCAGACAGATCCTCAATTTGTCATTAAAGTATCCCTGAAATAAATTTAATCTAACTTTAAATTTCCCCTAAAAATTAAATTAGTAACAATCTCATTAAATTAATTAACTCCAATAATAATAATTATTATTATTTAAACATTGTTTAACCGCGTATGTTCGCACCAGAGTTTACAATCATAAAATGAATATCCAAATCGAAATAAACTTATTATTTAAAACCAAATGCTGGAAATAAATATGTTATGTTAAAAAGAAAAACACATGCACATATTCACTCCACAGAACTAATATCACAGTGACTGTTTACATTATTGTACCTCTAAAATGGATTTCCAATAAAGTGTTTGGAAATATGACTTGTCATAGAATCTTTTCGCGAACAACCTGTTCTCTTACACACAAGTCATACTTCGAAGTATAGAGATGAGTGCACTCTTCCAGAGAAGCTCAGGAAAAAGCTTGCAGACGACTACCAGTAGTAGTTTCAAGGTTGTTTCATCAGTTTTGACCTCTATCTGTGAATTAGTTAAATAAAAATTGTAGTATGACATAGTAGATCCTACATGGCGTCAGCAATAATCTTCAGACTAAGAAAATTGTACAAGCAACAAATAATCAAGAACCTTGAGTTTTTATATCATTAATACTGAAATGTTAATTAATGTTGTTAATTGAGTGATTTGCTGATAGAGGGAAAAACGAATCTGCATTAATATTTTGCTTTATAATTTCTCTACTGCAATTAATTTTAACATTCAATTTTATATTTAGCCCAGCATACAATGTTCTGTGTTACACCAATAAAAATTTTATTTTAGCAAATACATTCATTTTATTGGCTGTTGCTATATCATAGATAAGTTTACATCAAAATCTTACCATATTATCAAGGTGTAACGGGTAAACTAAAAGTAAGTTATGATAAAANTGAATTTTAACATTCAATTTTATATTTAGCCATTTAGCCCAGCATACAATGTTCTGTTACACCTATAAAAATTTTCTTTTAGCAAATACATTCATTTTATTGGCTGTTGCTAAAGCATAGATAAGTTTACATCAAAATCTTACCATATTATCAAGGTGTAACGGGTAAACTAAAAGTAAGTTATGATAAAAATAATTTTTTTTCCACATTTTAACTCATACCTATCCTTTATAAATCCATGGTTATATTTGATACACGAGAAATAAAATATATTTAATGAAATCTGCTTACACACAATAACGCCATGAAGTGAGATTTTTAATCTCAGCTCTCCAGTCTTATTTAATTCAGCCGTATAAAATAATGTAATTTTGTTGCAACGAGAAAAATGTTTGGTTTGCAAGTGCTCTAGTATCGGTATAACGCTGTGCCATATGTCAGGACTAATAGAAACATGTCTGTGTTTGATCTTACACGCAGCTGTTGTTTATTCTACTACGGAATGTAGTCTGCGCTACGAATAATGTTTCGTGCTACGTGAGCTGCAACCTTTGCTGTATGTTTATTGGCTGTTGCTCCAGTTCAACCCTAGACCAGGGTGCGCCGGATTCGGTAATTTTTTTCCTTGCAGGTTCGTAATTGGATAAAGTTCGCTTGGGACGAGAAATAAGAGTACTAAATGTAGTGCATGGTCAGCAGCTTGCACAAGATTTACACTATCGCACATCGCGGTGTGAAAGCTGCTTATCTTAAACCCATGNGTAGTTGTTTATTATACTACGGAATGTAGTCTGCTCTACGAATAATGTTTCGTACTACGTGAGCTGGAACCTTTGCTATATGTTTCTTGGCTGTTGCTCCAGTTTAACCCTAGGCCAGGGTGCGCCGGATTCGGTAATTTTTTTCCTTGCAGGTTCGTAATTGGATAAAGTTCGCCTGGGACGAGAAATTAGAGTACTAAATGTAGTGCATGGTCAGCAGCTTGCACAAGATTTACACTATCGCACATCGCGGTGTAAAAGCTGCTTATCTTAAACCCATGTTTACACCGGTGCAAATAGAAGCGAGAACAAGTGAACGAGCCTCAAGGAGCCGAGCATGCTCGCGAGAGTGGAATGTTTGCAGCGCGGCCGAGAAGCCTTCGCATTCGCTGAAGAGCCTTCGTCATCTGTCGTTCATCGAATCACAAACGGACATGCTCGTCGGCGCGTGTTCGCTTCTGTTCGCTCCGGTGTAGACGAGAGGCGATCCGCGTGTGCACTTGGTGTACTCACGGAACAGCCGCTCGGGGTTCATCATGCGCAGCATGTGCGGAGCCGNCTTATCTTAAACCCATGTTTACACCGGTGCAAATAGAAGCGAGAACACGTGAACGAGCCTCAAGGAGCTGAACATGCTAGCGATAGTGGAATGTTTGCAGCGCGGCCGAGAAGCCTTCGCATTCGCTGAAAAGCCTTCGTCATCTGTCGTTCATCGAATCACAAACGGACATGCTCGTCGGCGCGTGTTCGCTTCTGTTCGCTCCGGTGTAGACGAGAGGCGATCCGCGTGTGCACTTGGTGTACTCACGGAACAGCCGCTCGGGGTTCATCATGCGCAGCATGTGCGGAGCCGGCGAGTTGAAGAGCGGAACCCTCATCTTGTTCCTGACGGGCAGCCTCTTCGTGTGGTCCGTGAGGAAGGAGCCGTTCTTGAAGGAGCGCATCGCGTTCACCCACGCCTCGCTCGTGCTGTAGATGAAGCTGCCGTCTATCCAGGCTGTCATCTGGTTCAACTGCGCACAGAACATTCATTACCTCCTGCTCGCACATTCACTGCACATACAAGAGATAGCTGAGTCACCTGTGCTCTCAACTGCCTGACTATCAGTTCTACATTCCCTCTTAAAGAACGCCTTATTGGTTCACATAACAACGGACACAGCGTTCATCACTGGCCAGCTCTCTGTCTATACCCGCCTAGTTGAAAATTACCCAATCAAGTGCTATTTGCAGCGTAGCATAGTGCCCAATCCGTACTGAGAAATTCACGCCGCGAGTGTTGCTGACGTAATATTACGCGAAAGAGAACTTTACGAACACTCCTGCCGATGTAATACTCCTTCATAAAACGCGGGCGTCGTGGAGTCACAGCAAACGGCATACATCTCAGTTAAATTCAGGTGACATAACACTACATCGGCAGTACTCAGAGCGATTACTCTTTAAGGTACAGATAAATACATATTTTTAAGCTTTTCAAAGCAGAAATTTTTGCTGGGAAGTGTATAATTATCACCATGACGCTCTGTCATAAGTCGGGATTAGTAGAAATGTGTTTGTGTTAGATGTTACTATCAACAGTGTTCGTAACACTGAAGAACACAGCCACAACAACAAATGCTATTTCCCGTCTTGTGAAAGACTTTCTTATTGGACATTATTTGCTACTGTATAAAGTCTTGATAACTAAATATACTTCCTTTGCAGACCAGCATACCTGAGAAGTCTTAGGTAGCAAGAGAGAGGTTTACAATGAAGACTTTCTTATTGGACATTATTTGCTACTGTATAAAGTCTTGATAACTAAATATACTTCCTTTGCAGACCAGCATACCTGAGAAGTCTTAGGTAGCAAGAGAGAGGTTTACAATGAAGTGAAGTGATTTGGGCAATTTTCAACATCGAGGTCTTGAGAGCCGATGAGGTTGAGGCGAGGTGAGAATGGAGGAGAGCAGGAATTCAAGGGCAGGGGAAACGGGAGATCCCCGAGAAAACCCGCTGACCAGCGGCATTGTCCGGCACAATTCCCACATGCAAAACTCCGGGGTCAACTCCGCCGGGAATCTAACCAGGTTCTACTTGGCGTGAGGAGAGTAGTCTAACCGCTAGACCACCGCGACACCGCTTACAATGGAGAACTGCACCCGACTGTACGGGGGAACTCAGGCCCCTCCCCCCAAAAAATAATGTTTTACTTTGGGGCACCAAAGACTTACGAAGCGGGCCTCAAATTAGACAGTAAAGACTAAGATTCATACTTAAAGCATTTTTAATAAAAATTGTAATAAATCATAATATAAAAAAATATCGTTTAAACTGGTATGGTTCGAATTTAGTGTAAAATATGTGGAAGCAATTTGTCTTTAAATGCTGAAGTTATTTCTTTCGAGATTAAATTTTGGGGAAGAAGCATTTTTTCAAGTATCTATGCTACGAGGGGCCATAATCTGTACCAGCCGTTACCACCTTTCCCCTCTTAATCCAGGAATGTCACAACGTCAGTAATTACACACAACCAACATTGTAATATAAAAATCATATAACTCATATATAAAAAAATGAAGCATATACTTTTTAACACAACAAATTGTTTGCTAAAATTTACTTATTTAAATGATTTAAAATTAATTAATAAGAGGGTTTGCTTAATGCCTGCGCCAAAAGGAATATTCGTACATTACTTCTCTTAATTTTGGCATGACTGCTGACAATCAAGCACCGTCATTCATAAAAAAACTGTTTGTGTTTCTGATTACAGAGATATTGCATGCAGACTACAAACAATGAGATTTGTTTTGAATTGGTTGCCTAAGCAGCTGTCATGAGTTATTAGCCGTTCTGATACTGTGCATTGGCAATGACTCCTGCGCCAAAATAACAATCTCCGAAGACATCTTCCAAAACCACATACTCAGTTCGCCGTGGTTGGCGTGCAATCTCCGTCGTGAGCGAAGAGTGAGGAAAGCGATATTACTATAAAAAAATCTTCACTATATGTTTTAAAACGCTAAGACTTTCAAGTGACTTAAACACTTATCATATTTTACTTATAANCAAAAAATCTTCACTATATGTTTTAAAACGCTAAGACTTTCAAGTGACTTAAACACTTATCATATTTTACTTATAACCTGATTAGTAATGAAGCTGATTGTATTTACAACTTAAACTGTTTCCAATTCAAAACACTTCGACACGTTTCACGTCCTATAAACGTAATCAGAGATAGTAAACCGAAACAAAATCCATTAAATACTGGAAGTTGCTATAAAATATGCTGAATTGCAAAGAACAGACACATTTATGGGGTGTCAATAATGCCAACAAATAAAATTAGTTCATCTTTGTGTGTATCCGTATAATTATATGGAAATCACCTGAAACTGTAGAGAAACAAGTGAATGGCGTTAGGGACTGAAACAGTGGCGAGGAGCAATTGCAACTTTTCTAAACTCTAAGTAAGGATTATGGGTGTACAATAGATATTCGATATTTTCAATCAACACACATATACAACTTAACTTTATCAAATAACTTCAACACTGTACATAGTTTTCACAAAGCGTCAAAATATGATCCGTATCATATACATACACTAAGCCGAACACAATGCGGTGTTACAATATTGGGTTGTGAAAGCCTTGGTGGTAGAGTAATCAGCTCGCCNATACACTAAGCCGAACACAATGCGGTGTTACAATATTGGGTTGTGAAAGCCTTGGTGGTAGAGTAATCAGCTCGCCTCTCGTGAGAGGCAACTTACGAATTTTCACATTTAGGAAACATGGCGGACGTTGCTGTTTGTCAATGGTTTACCCCAGGTACTTCCTTTTCCTTCACTCGCGTCCATTNATGCTATGAGGGGCCATAATCTGTACCAGCCGTTACCACCTTTCCCCTCTTAATCCAGGAATGTCACAACGTCAGTTATTACACACAACCAACATTGTAATATAAAAATCATATAACTCATATATGAAAAAATTAAGCATATACTTTTTAACACAACAAATTGTTTGCTAAAATTTACTTATTTAAATGATTTAAAATTAATTAATATGAGGGTTTTCTTAATGCCTGCGCCAAAAGGAATATTCGTACATTACTTCTCTTAATTTTGGCATGACTGCTGACAATCAAGCACCGTCATTCATAAAAAAACTGTTTGTGTTTCTGATTACAGAGATATTACATGCAGACTACAAACAATGAGATTTGTTTTGAATTGGTTGCCTAAGCAGCTGTCATGAGTTATTAGCCGTTCTGATACTGTGCATTGGCAATGACTCCTGCGCCAAAATAACAATCTCCGAAGACATCTTCCAAAACCACTTACTCAGTTCGCCATTGTTGGCGTGCATTCTCCGTCGTGAGCGAAGAGTGAGGAAAGCGATATTACTATCAAAAAATCTTCACTATATGTTTTAAAACGCTAAGACTTTCAAGTGACTTAAACACTTATCATATTTTACTTATAACCTGATTAGTAATGAAGCTGATTGTATTTACAACTTAAACTGTTTCCAATTCAAAACACTTCGACACGTTTCACGTCCTATAAACGTAATCAGAGATAGTAAACCGAAACAAAATCCATTAAATACTGGAAGTTGCTATAAAATATGCTGAATTGCAAAGAACAGACACATTTATGGGGTGTCAATAATGCCAACAAATAAAATTAGTTCATCTTTGTGTGTATCCGTATAATTATATGGAAATCACCTGAAACTGTAGAGAAACAAGTGAATGGCGTTAGGGACTGAAACAGTGGCGAGGAGCAATTGCAACTTTTCTAAACTCTAAGTAAGGATTATGGGTGTACAATAGATATTCGATATTTTCAATCAACACACATATACAACTTAACTTTATCAAATAACTTCAACACTGTACATAGTTTTCACAAAGCGTCAAAATATGATCCGTATCATATACATACACTAAGCCGAACACAATGCGGTGTTACAATATTGGGTTGTGAAAGCCTTGGTGGTAGAGTAATCAGCTCGCCCCTCGTGCGAGGCAACTTACGAATTTTCACACCTAGGAAACATGGCGGACGTTGCTGTTTGTCAATGGTTTACCCCAGGTACTTCCTTTTCCTTCACTCGCGTCCATTCACCTTCATATCATTCATTCTTCTTGTTAAAGAGCCGTATAATTATAAACTGTTCCTGGTAAACTGAGAACATTTGAATGCCCTGCTTGTGAACTAATTGTATGCACATTGAGTATTCTTACGCCATATGTAAATTAACACTGCTATGGGCCTAGTCACTTTATCGTGCGTCAGTCAAGAAGTGCTGTAAAATGATTCTAAAAAAATATATTTTACAAATTTCCTTATTCTTACAGTTATAAAGGAAAACAATTGAAAGCAAAATTAACTATTTCAACATTCACTTTTAATTCAACGTCGTTAACAACTTTACTGGGCATGGTCATTTCAGTTTGGCCGTTTCAATATATGCGTCTATAAAATCCATGACACATTTTTGAAATTTTCGTTTTATATTATTTCAACTGACGAAGCTTACAAATAGCCGAATGTTAATTACCAAAATCGCAGCTCTGTTAGTTTTGTGACTTTAAATGTTAAACACGCTTAAAACCGGAGTTACTCTAATAAACGAATACATATCACAATTGGTTTAACTACCTAATAAAGTAAGCTACTGAATTGTTCATGAAGTGGATATTTTTTGTTTAGTAACACTAAAACTTATATTTTTATTTCCTAATGTTTCTAGTTGAACAGTACTTTTGACAAGGTTTTATGAAGATACGCTATTTATCTTTAAGAACGCCTCTCGTATTTTTTTTTTGTTTCAAAATCATTACTTTACTTTGGTTGTAGAGTAAATATCAGCAATGCAAGCTAAACATCTGTGTATCGTGGTGTTCTAATTAAAACCATACAAAATTCAAAATGGAAATTAAAAAAAAAAAAATACAAACAGTTTAGAATACGGCGAAAGATTCTCGACATAAACAATACAACTCAAAATACGTAAACGCTAGCGTATTTTAAAACAAAATAATGTAAGCAATAACGCAAATATCATAAATGTAATACTAGTATACTCCTTTAAGTTTTGGCCAAACTACACAATGTTAATTATGTAGTTCAGTTATTCTGAATACATTTCATTTTCATGAATTGTTTTAGCATGTCTCTAAGAAAGAACGAAGCATTTGCTACAACCTGCTGTGATTTTCTTTATGCAGAAATTCTCTTTCAGTACGTCTCCAAATTACCAACGCGTTTTGGATATATAACTAAATTTTACTGCGAAAAAAGGTGTAGTGTGAAATTATTGGTGTTATTTTATGAGTCACGGATAAATATAAAAATATTTTTTAAAAATGTGTCACCCAGCAATATTCGAACGCAGAACAATTTGCTCACTTTACAACACTTGAACCACCCGACCACAAGCGACATCTTTACACATACTGAAGTACAACGTCGATTAACACTCCCACCTGCATAGCGCTTACTTTCCGCGTTGGAAGCCGAGAAGCACGGGAGTGATAAGGACTACACTGCCACACGTATCAAGTGCGCCATCGCCGCTAAGCGCAAGACTGTGAACTGGCTGCAGTATTCTCGACACACTGCGTCTACCTATGTGACTTTCCGTGGTGACTCTACAGTTCTATTGGCGGAAAGTTTGTACGAAGGGTCAATGCAGGATCCTTGAGTAATTTTGTGTATATCTTAAGCGTATATTTTTCGCCACTTTGAAGTGCTCAGAAATGGTGTTTCTAATGTGCGCAACACCTTGAAAGCACTCAACAACCCTCGTGAGGTGTGTGTGCTTTTCCTAGATCAGCACATTGAATGCACGTTAAATAGTTCCATAGAAAAGCAAGTATTTCCAACACGCGGTTCCAGCGTCAGATAGGCGAAAGACACAACAAACACAGTTGAATTCAACTACGTATCGTCTCATTTATAACTTTTCACATTGGCCACAAGGATAAGGAGACATAAGTGTGCCTCTTTTTATCTATAAGTCCAAAGAGAGCGAATTATACGGAAACACTGGACGCTTATAAAAATAAACCCTGTCGAACGAACATAAAAGGGCAGCAAGCAACTAAGCGCCATGATGCAGCCCCAGGACATTGCGTTATCTAGCGGCCCGCTTTGCCAACTGCGAATAATAACCTTTATTATCTATTCACGGTTTCGTCACACTTTTTGTACCAAACCTTTGTAAAAATCACCCCTTGCATGACGTGTTTGGTAACTTCCTAAATATGCCACATATATTTTATACCCGTGTTAACAGAGAGATGCATTGCATTAATTTAAATTGAACTTTTATTTATAATTTATATATAAACAAAAATATTTCATTTAAAATTAATATAATAAACGGCAGTGAGATAATATGTGTGTTGGTATTGCCTAGTAGGGAAAAGGTCTTATACAAAATATTATTACACTGAGTGCGCAGAAAATCCGGTGCGCTGTCACTTTGGCGTAATTTCCTAGACTCGGTTAATCTTTGTTTGCATCAGGCGGAGAGATGTCCTAGAAGTAGAACTTTAGCAGGGCTTCAGTTATCGCTGGCTACGAGATGTTCTGCGTGAACGTGACTTGTGTCCCTGGGTGATTAAAGCAGCTCACCGCGTGAACACNGCCGGAACAATCTCAGGGTAGGAGAGCACTCCTAGTCTGATGCAGCATAGAATTATGGGCTGTTCACGGTAAAGTGAGACCTTTCGAAATTAGTTTCCATTAATACGTATATGCTACCACACACATTGGCATAGAGGCTCATAGGTATGGCGGCAGCGAAGTAAGACAAATAGCTCCAAGTAATGACGTTATATTGTGAGTGTAATGTTTAACTGTATGGCAAATCAAGTTCCTGTTTCAAGCTGTACAAACACTACAGCAGGAGTTGAACATTAGTAATACATTTCATATTCCTGATAATATCACGTCCTTACTTGACTGGTGCATGAACGAAGTCATTAGACACGCGGAAACGTAAATCTTACATGTGGCGGAATGATACAAACTGTGGAGAAAAGTAGATCATAAGTANCCATTAGACACGCGGAAACGTAAATCTTACATGTGGCGGAATGATACAAACTGTGGAGAAAAGTAGATCATAAGTAGGGTTTCCAGATGGTTGAGGTAACAGTAACTTCCACCACGAGTGCAACACCATACACCGGTCACCAGACAGAACCTCCAGTGGGGCCAACCCGACCACCCAAGGTACTTCGTACTTCCCATGGCACTTGTGGGTTTGTCAGACTGGCCGCACAGTAGCGAGCGCCTATTGGGCAGTGGCAGTGATAAGTGCGACGATGTAAGACGTAAGATCCTTACACAATAGCAAACTTTAGCATTTGGCTTTATATTTAATTTCCTTTGACGAAACCACCAATACACAATACAATTGTAATGTCAAAGTTCGGACAATTGAAAATCGGTTGTGCGAGCTTCGTAAAAATGTGTATTTGTTATGTAAACCATTAACATATTATCCAGGAATGTACCATACGTGCATATTTTAAAAATTGTCTTATCATTTCTTTAAAACAAAAATCTCTCTTATTTACTTTATTCAAAAATTTCAATTCATACATTTCCTCTTCTCCTTATATTGGTTTGCCATTTATTTAATTTGGACAATCTTGGTTTTATATTCCGAGATTAAAATCACCCTACAATAAAATAATATTCATTCCACATTACCTCTGTTAGATTCTTGGCAAAATGGCTGCTTGAATTTAACTTAAAATTTCAACTCTTCTAAATCGTAAACCCAAGAGTAGTTGACTGCTCCGTCGTGTCAAGCTCCATAATAACAACACGTGGGAAAGCCACAGTACAGTGCAATGCCGGAACCTGAGAGGAGCGAGAGGGCGTGTACCTGTTGGCGTGGACTGTTAGTGCTCTGGCCGGTACGGCGATCGTACGCAGCGCGGTGGAACGGTATGTACTTGTCCCCCTGGCAGTCGGCGTCGTACATCTCGTCACACTTCTCTATGTCGATACGGTGCAGCTCTATGGGACAGCCGCTCTCGCTCGCCATCAGGATCTCCGAGCTCACCATCTGACCTGCAACACACACATCTTCAACGTCGCACTTTCACTCGCTCCCTTCTTTACCACTTACTGCACTCACTCACTCAACTCTTTCCAAACTTTCTCCACAAATAACGTGCAATATGAGTGTGTGACNTTACCACTTACTGCACTCACTCACTCAACTCTTTCCAAACTTTCTCCACAAATAACGTGCAATATGAGTGTGTGACTTTTACCAACTGGAGTTCATTTACTCATTTTCTCAGAACTGCAGAAGACGAGGTAGGGTATCAGAAGGAGAGAAATTTTAGTCTGAAGTAAACTTTTAACAAAATNGTCTCAGAACTGCAGAAGACGAGGTAGGGTATCAGAAGGAGAGAAATTTTAGTCTGAAGTAAACTTTTAACAAAATATAAGCATACAGACTAAGGCTAATGGCACCAAGTGTACGGGAAATAATAGGCTGAATAAAATATCAATTAGTATTAAAATATTTTGGAGCTGCGATAGTAAAGATTTAATCACATCATGGAAATCAGAGCCGTGTGGAGAAATGTAATACGCCGACTTGTGAATGAGTTGATATACCTAATTTTAAGGTTTAAAAGAAAAAAAAGGTCAACATGAAAAATTCTATTTGCGCATAAAGATATTACTCGTGATTGTCCACGGCACATTTTCACGGACTGGGAAGTGTGTTTCTCGGTGTNCTATTTGCGCATAAAGATATTACTCGTGATTGTCCACGGCACATTTTCACGGACTGGGAAGTGTGTTTCTCGGTGTGTTCGAACTCTCTTGTTCGACCAGAAGATCGTTCCACCGCCATCTGGCACGATGTTGCCACTGAACACACTTGCATCGTAAATGCACTCAGCGTTCCAGTAACAACGGTTCTATGTGCACAGATACGTAAACGACTTAGAAGTCTGGTGCAGTTCTATTAACACAATTCTCTTAAATGCGACTCTCACTATGTGGTAACAAAGAAGCTAGCATTAATTGTAACAAGATAAGCTACTCTTTGTACATTTATGAGATGAACTTCTTTGACACAAAGAAACCGACTGAACTAACTATAAATCCGAGAGCCAACTCTTTTACTTATGCGATTACTTGAGCTAGAGGATATTTGCAATGCATATCTCGCACAATATTAGGCGTATTGCCATATATTGAAAGCAAATTTTCGACACCCTCTGGCAGTGTGAGACATCATCAGTTGCTAATGATTTGTCCAGTATTGCTAAAAACACGTTCGCTTGATGCATTGGAGGCAGGTTTACATAGAATTATGTGTGCCAGCTGAGAGAGGGTGGGGAAATGTAATCTCTTGATATTACCGCCCATTCGAAACGTTTTCACAATACCGGGTTTACTCTGCTACAGGTATGTATATATCTCAGCATCTGGTGTGTCGGGAATCTCTTCAGTCTGCGGAGTAAAATCAGCGCACTTAGGCAGAACTTTCAAAAGTCTTCAATCAACCGTTTATAGCCTATACAATGCTTACACTAAAGACAGTTAAACAACTAATTTATTCCCCTTTAATTCTGAGGCTATTTAATGGTTTCGAAACAAGTCGACAAAAGCTTGGTTAAAAAATAAAATAATTTTAAAAATAACATTCTTCATTTCTTTTAATGTAAACATCAGAAATTTATTTCAAAATCTTTATTTGTACTAATTTTGGAAATATATTTTAGCTCAAAGTTTTGTTTCAGCTTAAGTATTCATTTAAGTGACAGGAGTATCAAGTTTATAATTTATTTGAAACGATACATTTGTTTGCCTTCCAGTAAGGGTTAAATTTACGCCATTTTCACAGTAAATTTTAATCTGAACTGTTCAAATAGAGATATAAACGAACCGCATAACAAATGTACGAGAAATATGTTTTGTAACATTCTAATAATATAAACAATTATTTTGAGATATATTGTAAGGTACTAATTTTATCGACAGTTCAAAAATATACGAAAACAAAAAATTCAATTGTGAAATACCCATCACTTATTAAATTTTTTCAAAGTAATTTTTGGGCATTGTCATAATTTATCAGACCGTTATTTTATTTCACAAAAAAATGCTAAAAAAAANTTTTCAAAGTAATTTTTGGGCATTGTCATAATTTATCAGACCGTTATTTTATTTCACAAAAAAATGCTAAAAAAAACATAAATTTACTGTAGTCCGCTGAACGCACTTTTTTTTAAGTCCGGCATATGATTAAGTCAGGTTCTACATAACGTTGAAAACATTAATTATGTTTTAATCTCTGAAATCTGTAGCGAAACTACGATTATGTGCACCACCACATTTCTTCACCTACAAGTTAGATTGTTGAAACAAGGTAAGCGTCATGGTACTGTTAGTTGTCATGCTGCTACTAAAACACATAGGAAAGACGCCGAGCTCTCCCAAATAAAATCGATAATTCCTTCGAAAATCAATGCTTCTTTTTATTGCAGATTCCTCCACACTTAAACTGCAAGCTCCTTTTTTTTTNGATAATTCCTTCGAAAATCAATGCTTCTTTTTATTGCAGATTCCTCCACACTTAAACTGCAAGCTCCTTTTTTTTTTGTTTATGAAAATGATACAACAAGCCTGAATTGTCCTATATTATCAAAGCAATACCAACAACAGTTCTCTCAGCGTAGCCACTCCACAATGAGAAATATGTACCCGTTCTACCTGCGAATTTAAGTGCATACAGAAATATTTCTGCTAAAACAGTGGTAATACCAATTAAAAATATTTATTACGGTGCTAAGTTAAGTTGTCAAATTTTTACTAGCGTGTAGCGGACTATATCCAATTATGTCAAACACAACAACCATTAATAAAAACTATCTTTGGTAACCACCTCATTTAAATATTGCACATTTTAAACGATGTGATTCAGTAAAATATAAATAGCGATTTGAGGACAAGAACACGAGGTAGCACATTCGGATTTGAACACCCGCTTTGTTATTCTTTCATAAGCATGACCTAGGACTTGATCCCATGCCCATGACCTGCACAATTACAACAAAAAAATGTCCAAAAAATTCCGCTAAAATTCTAAAAAGTTCAAGAAATATCCAAAAATTCAAAAAAATCTCTCAACAAAAAAAAGTAGAAAATGTAAATATTCTACAAATCAAAAAAAACTAATATAATGATTTAAAAAATCTAAAAATTTCTAAACAATACCAAAATACTATAAAAATTATAAAAATTCTAAAATTTACCAAAAAACCCGTGCTCCATGACCTTTGATGCAAGACCCTAGACCCAAGACCAGGATGAACAGGTATATGGGTTTTTTCAGAGTACTCCTCTATTTTTACCTAAACAATTATGGCATGATNCCAAGACCAGGATGAACAGGTATATGGGTTTTTTCAGAGTACTCCTCTATTTTTACCTAAACAATTATGGCATGATGCCTTTTGTGGGCACAAGCTAGGCTCTTTACTGTAAAAATCAATCGCAGTTATATAGAAAAATGTCAGATGTCTTTTGACACCGTGAGGTGAACATCGATTTGGAAGAGCTCTCTTAGCATAACACGAAGATGAATTTTTTATACGAAGGCCTGCCTTTGACCTCGACGATCATGGAACCGGTACCTGCATCATCGCTGCTTGGTCGTCATCATTGTCGATTTTGCCGTAGAATTTTCAATTACTGTCATAATGCTCGTTGGCATGAGAGGACGGCCTGTACGAAGAGTACATATCGCGTGATGAAGCATTACGACATTGGCCCCATGCAGTTTATGCAAGGTGATACATTGAACCACCACATCAATCACTGCAAGGATTCGTCTACTGAGAGCTAGCAAGTGTTTCCGCAAATACCTCTTGCAGCATCGTATGGTACTGATTCGAAGGGCGATTATGATGAGACAGTTAAAGCTAAAGATGGAATGAGTGACCTGCATCGTACAACAGAGTCAGTTTGCGCAGAATGCAAACTTGTAAGACGTTTGCATGAAGAAGACGAACTTCAAAATAAGCGGACGTCAGCTCTAAATACTGATGATGACCATGCGATATCTACAAAGAAAAGTAAACATGATAATGGGGATGAAACAGGAATTGAAGACGACAGTGAAGAGAGCAGCGATGAAAATGAACATGAAGAAAGTGACAGAGCTGAAGACGATGGCCATTATCTCGATGAACACACAGTCCTCGACACTATTTGATGCAACGAGCAACATTAAGAAAGGAAGAAGACGCTGATCATACTGGCTACCCATTTCCCGAAGACCCGAATGAACTGGTTGANGAGCAACATTAAGAAAGGAAGAAGACGCTGATCATACTGGCTACCCATTTCCCGAAGACCCGAATGAACTGGTTGATAAACTAAGACATTTGTTTGACTTGCAAAAACACGGTGATCTCTCACACAATGTTGATATATCGTCAACCATTAGCGAACTAAAGTTAAGGGGATATATCGCATGATTTAATGAACTGATTTCTTCTGAAATTGTAATTAGATAATGAAAACATATAAAAAATAATAATTGTGGTTTTTTTTTGCTATATCCTTTTATTCCTCATAACTATAAAGCCGTTCTACGATCACTCGTTCACTATAGTACAAAGTTAAGGACAGGATATTAATGAAGTATTTAAATATACAATTGCATAGATAGTAGGCTTTATACAAATTATTAAGGCAGTCGTCAAGTACAAATGTGAGTAAACAGTTGGCGAATTAATGTTTTTTCATTTATGAATGGGGGACACGACACACCCATGCTTTGATTATGGATTGATGATTGATTAAAAGATTGGACGAAAAATTGATGGAAGGATTGGAAGTTTGATTGAAAGACTGCGAAAGATTTATGGAGATATTGTTGATGAGGAGAATTGCGAAAGATTGCGCTACATTGCGAAAGTGTTCGAAAGGTTGGATGAGATATTGAAGGAAATATTGCTGTGGAGGATTGCTGAGAAGGAGAAGTATTGCGAAATATTATTGGAAAGATTGGAAGTTTGATGGAAAGATTACGAAAAATTAATGGAAAGATTAGAAGATTGATGGAAAGGTTATAAAATACTGATGGAAAGATTGCTAAAGATTGATAGAAAGNGTATTTAAATATACAATTGCATAGATAGTAGGCTTTATACAAATTATTAAGGCAGTCGTCAAGTACAAATGTGAGTAAACAGTTGGCGAATTAATGTTTTTTCATTTATGAATGGGGGACACGACACACCCATGCTTTGATTATGGATTGATGATTAATCAAAAGATTGGACGAAAAATTGATGGAAGGATTGGAAGTTTGATTGAAAGACTGCGAAAGATTTATGGAGATATTGTTGATGAGGAGAATTGCGAAAGATTGCGCTACATTGCGAAAGTGTTCGAAAGGTTGGATGAGATATTGAAGGAAATATTGNTGAGGAGAATTGCGAAAGATTGCGCTACATTGCGAAAGTGTTCGAAAGGTTGGATGAGATATTGAAGGAAATATTGGTGTGGAGGATTGCTGAGAAGGAGAAGTATTGCGAAATATTAATGGAAAGATTGGAAGTTTGATGGAAAGATTGCGAAAATTTAATGGAAAGATTAGAAGATTGATGGAAAGGTTATAAAATACTGATGGAAAGATTGCTAAAGATTGATAGAAAGATTGCTGAGGAGAGGTATTGTGAAAGATTGATTGAAATATTGCTGAGGAGGAGTATAGCGAAAGTTTGCAAAAGAGTGCGAAATATTGATGGACATACTCATTAGGTTGAGGATTACGAAAGATTGCGAAAAATTACGAGAATAAATGAGAAAATTGCGAAAGATTGATGGAAAAATTGATAAAGTTTGCCGAGGAGGAGGATTGCTGAGGAAAAGGAGTACGAAAGATTGATGGAAATATTGTGAAAGATTGATGGAAAGATTTATAAAGATTGCCGAGGAGGATTGCTGAGGAGGAGGATTACGAAATATTGATGGAAATATTGTGAAAGATTGATGGAAAGATTGAAGGATTGACAGAAATTTTGGAAGATTGATGGTAAGATTGGTATGGATTGCTGTTGAAGAAGAGTACGAGAGTTAAGACTTTGCATCACCCTCGTTCATTCCAAGTCTCAGGGGACTAGCACAATTGGTATTGAAATTACTGCCAAGTATGTCTATAAAAGTTTTGTTAGATGCTGATCCATACCATGATTATAACATGACTTGAGCAGATGGTTGCTACACATATGAAGGGCTCGGATTGGTCTCATGTATAGATATTAAACTAATTCTGAGTAGCATACACATACATAAAGTCGAGCTGCGAGCATGGTTATGTTCGAGGGCAAGCAAATGACATAAACTGCATGGTATAGTTCCCTAATTTTCAATAAATAAAAATGTATTTAGTAAATTTTTATATATTTTCTATTTTGGGCGGTATTTTTTTATTGTTTGAAATTTTTAAAAAAAATTTTGGGAATTTTTAAAAAAAATTAAAGTTTTTAAATTTTTGTTTTTAGTTTCTAGGTAAAGAGTTAAGGAACAAGGATCAAGGGTCTTGGTCTTAGGATCAAGGGTCTTAGCATTAAGGGTAAAGGGTCATAGGTCAAGAGTCAAGGGTCAATGGTCAAGGATCTTGGTTCTTTGGTTTCGGGTCAGGGGTATTGGGTCTTGGTTCAATAGTCCAAAATATTGGATAAAGGGTCTTGGTTCAAGAGTCGAGGGTCTTGGGTCAAGAGTCTTGGGTTATTGGTCTTGGTTCTTGGGTTTTGGATCAAGGGTCTTGGGTCTTGGTTCAAGTGTCTTGGGTCTTTAGTTATGGGTCGAGGTTCTTGGGTATTGCGTCTTGGGTCGAAGGCATTAGGTCAATGGTTTTGGGTCAAGGGTCATGACCTGGGGGTCAAGTTCAAGTTCATCCAGATTCAATATGGCTGCTGGCACACAAATAACAGAGCGGATGATCGAATCCAAAATCTAGTGTCCCATGCCCTTGTCCCCGAATCACCATTTATATAATTTTTACTTCATTAAATTACATTTCCTAAGGGGTTTTTTTCATTGTTGTGTATGCGCGAGTCAGTTTGCTGTTATGAGGACGATGTATATTTGAAAGGCTTATTTGAAGAATTAATTAATGGTGAGGAGGGAGTACTACGAAATTATTGGAAGAGACTAGAAAAACCGAGACCACCAGACTCGAGGATCTCTTTGTTTATATCACTTGTTTTTGTGTGAAACATATTTCTGATTTATAACTTTATAGGTAACAAAAATGTGGAAAGTTCCCGACTGCGTTCCCTTTGGTAGTCATCTTACATGTTATGTAAATATATTACAAATAAGTTGTTTTCCATAGGTTATTTTTATAATACTGACAAACTTCCTGAAAACTTTATTTCCATGTATCAAATGAGGATCATAATTTAATTCTGCTAACATTATGCTTCTGATAAACCAATTTAATTTTTACACTGTGTCTCAATTAACTTTGATGTAATAAAGGATTTGCATAAGTTATGACTCACATTTTTGTTTTCCCAGTAACTAAATGGGATTATACACAATGCAAGGTAAACCAGAATCGTGTCTTATTTACGTTTAAAGCTACAGGTAGAGACAGACAATTATTGTTAGTAAACAAGAAATACTTTAATTAATTTACAACTCAAATTAATAATCACTCCTTCTTGTTCATATTATTTATAGTTTTCCACAACTTTATAAATATATAAATTAAGGAACGTGGTTTTTTGTTGTAGGTGTAGTAAAGGATAAACATTTCGTATTACACGAGTCGTGTTTTGATGCCAAAATGTGTGACAAGAAATTTTAGAGCGTTGAGAGAGTATGCTACCACTTGACACCACTGATAAAAAGTGGCGGGATAGATCGTAGGGGTATAGCCAGTANCACTGATAAAAAGTGGCGGGATAGATCGTAGGGGTACAGCCAGTAGTTAGATCGAAGATAATGGAGAAATAAAAGGACTATTTTTCGGAAATATTGTCCAGATATTTATTATTATTCGTTTTTTATATGTATTGAAAAATACATTTTCAGTAAATGTTCGTTATAAAAATATTTACACAATTAAATATAATATAGATAACGATAAACGTAATGACGTTTTACTGAAATATGGAAGATAAAATTAAGAATAAACAGCTGGGTGTTGGTGGGTTGATCAGGAGTAAAGGGGGGAGGGTGATATTTGGATCTATAGAAACAACCACTGTTCATGTCCCCGGTGCAGAGGAGGTTTGAGCGAGTGTAATGAGATTTCAGTATTCACCCGTGTGTGAACTTGCGGAATGTAATGACGAGTGCTGGGAATTTAAATATCGATATCAGATCACTGGCGGTCCAGTTTGATTAGCATTTGGTATAACACGTGTAATAAATATTAATTTCGAAAGTTAAGCTCTGTGTTAGCAAAAGTAAAAAAAAAAGTAATTTCCAAAACATACACTGAATAGCCAAAAAACTTATACACCTGCCTAATATCGNTACACTCGTGAAATGGTCGTACACGAACATCCAAATGTTATCGCTACCTCGGAGATGCTGTGTCCCATCTCTCGTGAGCCAACTATAACACAACGTTCAAATGCACTTAAATCTTGATAACCTACCATTGTAGCAGCAGTAACCGATCTAGCAACTTTGCCAGACGCTTGTTGTTTTATATAGGTGCTGCCGACCGCATCGCGTTACTGTGATTGGTTCTTTATCTATGTTATTTGCAAACGCACGCCTGTACCAGTTTTTTTTTTGCTCTTCAGTGCATTTGTAAATATTTAGAGCGAATACGTGCACATACACATCAATATGACATGCTTGATTCGAAAGTTACAGTATAGTTATGCCCTGAAAATAAAAAGTATAGTGCAGCCTTTTAAAAAAAAGTAATACATTAATGCAAGAATAAGTGAGCGCAGAGATAGTGATTTAGTTAAGGTGGATTCATATGTTCGCATACAATGCGGAGCAAAAAGGGCAGATTTTCCCACCAGCCAATCAGGGTGACTCTCATCACTCTTCGGCCCGTAGACCGCGCATACAATGCGGAGCAAAAAGGGCAGATTTTCCCACCAGCCAATCAGGGTGACTCTCATCACTCTTCGGCCCGTAGACCACGCATACAATGCGGAGCAAAAAGGGCAGATTTTCCCACCAGCCAATCAGGGTGACTCTCATCACTCTTCGGCCCGTAGACCGCGCATACAATGCGGAGCAAAAAGGGCAGATTTTCCCACCAGCCAATCAGGGTGACTCTCATCACTCTTCGGCCCGTAGACCGCGCGTACTTCAGTGTGTGGTGTCCAAGGCGAACAAAATGGCTACAGTCGGAGATTTATTGTGGTTATGATCACCTTCGTGTTAATAGGATTTTGCATAGAATGTGTACATTTTTAAGTAGGTATGTATTAAGAAAATTATAAAGTTCAGATGTATATTTTAAATAATATAAAAAGGGAAACCTAATTTCCAGCAGGTGATAGGCAGAACTAATGAAGCTTGGAGTAGTTGGTACGCGGATAATGTAGGAATTCAGTTTGCTGTGCCTACACGGCGTCATCTGCGACCACAGTGTGAATCTCGCCTAAGGGTGCTTCAAAGTCGAGCGCGGCGATCGTCAGGAGCAACACTCATACAGGACTTCATTAAGGTTCCCGCCAACCTGGCGCTTGAACCGCAATGCAGTGTGTCTTAAATAAACGTCTTACAAGAAACTATTAAACGTGCTGATCTACGAAATGAACACACTTCGGACGAGGGCTGTGAGCACTTTCAAATTGCCACGCGCCTTAGGAACACAATTTCAGAGTACTCCAATAGTCTCCAAATATGCGGGTCATATACATACAAAACTATTCTTGGGACCTCCATTGAACCTACCTTCAGACTCTCCTCCAATCAAATAATAGGGTCACCACTGAAAGTGCCATGGGTACACGCAGAGTGATGAGAATACTGCACGCCATTTGAGAGCCTTGCGCTTAGGGTCCATGGCGCACTTTATGCGCGTGGCAGTGTCGCCCGTATCCACTGGTGATCAGACATTTTTTAGGGAGCAATATTAAGAAAAACTACGACCGCCGCGGGCCGCACTTGCGACACTTGACTTAATAATATTTCTGAACTAAAAGTAGGTAGGTAATTCGATGGCATTTAAAATTCAGAGTGTCGTGTATCGCCTTGCAAGTCGTTTGTTTATTCGTTCGATACGGTGATGGCGGGCGGAGGTAGTACATCAAAAATATGTTCAAAAGTCTCCTGACTAAAAAAAATATGAAAAATATCGTCTAGTTTCATCAGTGACTTTAACTTTTAATATATTCGTATTATGTTTAGCTTTTTTATTTTTGTAACAGACATCGCAAAATTAAAAATTTGGTAACTTGTATCTACTGAAGCCGGCGAGCGCGGGTCACAAAGAATGGGCCCGCAGGCCGCAGCTTCATAACCCAGCGCTATCCCTCCCGTGGTTCTCGACCTCAAACGCGGAAAATTGTTCCAGGTAGACGGCAACCTTATCTGTAGGTGTCGACACATGGGATCAGCACGCAGTCTGGCGAGTCGTGATGCGCGTCGGTCTGCCTACCTTCAGGCGCTTGTGCAACATTAGGATGGAACTGATACTTACTGACATTTTCCGCCAGGTTATTACTCATAAAAAATAGCATGGAATGACATGTACACACAACCTATAGCCTTAGTCTATTCCTGAAAGGTATAACCACCCTTAGAAGTGTAGCTGAAGCAGGATTGTGGAGTTAGTAGCAAAGCCGGAATGAAATATTTATTTCTGTGTGTCTAGACAGTGCTTCATTGAACAACGTAGTGTAAGACAAAAATATGAAATGCTGATATCAGACACTTTTCACAAAAAGGAGGGTAGTTAGAATAACATTTTCGCCTTTAAAAATATAACCCTACGCCATNGGATTGTGGAGTTAGTAGCAAAGCCGGAATGAAATATTTATTTCTGTGTGTCTAGACAGTGCTTCATTGAACAACGAAGTGTAAGACAAAAATATGAAATGCTAATATCAGACACTTTTCACAAAAAGGAGGGTAGTTAGAATAACATTTTCGCCTTTAAAAATATAATCCTACGCCATNAATATCAGACACTTTTCACAAAAAGGAGGGTAGTTAGAATAACATTTTCGCCTTTAAAAATATAATCCTACGCCATTTTAGGGTTGCTATCTGTGGTAAATGGTAAACAAAAAGGTTGCCTGGTATTTTTACTCTATATGCCACTACTTTCGAGAAATGAACGCGTTATTATCTAACACCACAAACGCGGTAATTCACTTTCCATTAATTTCTCGAAAACGATGGCGTTTATTTAAAAACCCAGGGTGACCATGTTGTTTGCCATGCAACTACTCAAAAATATCAATATATATATTTGTAAATGCACCTATGGGAATAAGAGTCAGTTATGTTGAAGTTTACACACGACTGGTTCGCGCTTCCTTCCTCGCGTGATCTTTGCCTACTTGGAGGCTGTCAATGTGGGGCGAAGGATAAATATACCTCTAAGAGCGAGACCGGCCAGATAATGCAATATGGCATCACCTCTAGTAACAGGGAGTTGGGCTGGCGTACAGACCTTACATCACACAGCCTGTAGCTATCATTGTGAGTCGATGAAATTATATTTCCTTTCAAACTGAACTGACCATAGTAAGATTCATTACA
Source organism: Clitarchus hookeri (assembly GCA_002778355.1). Lineage (NCBI taxonomy): Eukaryota > Metazoa > Arthropoda > Insecta > Phasmatodea > Phasmatidae > Clitarchus > Clitarchus hookeri. Next base: position 35,108 of record NQII01005088.1, on the reverse strand, counting down.
GTCGTTCAACCTCGTTACATAAACATCTGGTAAGTATATAATCTGAAATAACAACATTAACATGCAAATTTTGGCTGCGCAGGAGAGTTACAAAAAAGAAGCTCACTACAAGCGGGTTTTATGGAGCCTTCTTTTCCTATGTTGCCTGGAAGTTTTTAATTATATAACCGTTTAATTTTTCAGTCTAATGTACCGGCAAAGGGCTGCGTTATAATCACATATCACCGCAATTTACCATTTATAAGTTCCATACGTTACTTGCGAATTCACATGCAGTATATACACACGCGAACTGATTTGTCCTGGTAACGAAGACTGTGCTGAATATGTTTTATAAACNAATTCACATGCAGTATATACACACGCGAACTGATTTGTCCTGGTAACGAAGACTGTGCTGAATATGTTTTATAAACATTATATATATATATACTCATAAGCATTTAGTTTGAAATAAATGTTTTATAATGAATTCGAAACATTAATTTTGTTTGGAAACTACATTAATTGAAATATGACAGGCATTTTTTTTTGTGTATGTAACGTGATTTGATAATTAACTCATACTCATTACATTGCACGTTTATAAACAATATTGGTAATTATTCTAGTAATTATATTAGTTTGAACTTTATTCTTGTGACCTAAAATCATATAATTTTAATTGGAGGCAAAATAATGACGTAAACGAGACGTCCACACTCAAATGTTGCTAAGTAAAGCTACATAATNAATTCACATGCAGTATATACACACGCGAACTGATTTGTCCTGGTAACGAAGACTGTGCTGAATATGTTTTATAAACGTGATATATATACTCATAAGCATTTAGTTTGAAATAAATGTTTTATAATGAATTCGAAACATTAATTTTGTTTGGAAACTACATTAATTGAAATATGACAGGCATTTTTTTTGTGTATGTAACGTGATTTGATAATTAACTCATACTCATTACATTGCACGTTTATAAACAATATTGGTAATTATTCTAGTAATTATATTAGTTTGAACTTTATTCTTGTGACCTAAAATCATAAAATTTTAATTGGAGGCAAAATAATGACGTAAACGAGACGTCCACACTCAAATGTTGCTAAGTAAAGCTACATAATGTAGTAGCTGTGATACGGTGTAGCACCAAAGTCCACTGGATGAGACAGGGCGGTCAGTAAGGTAACTTGGAAAGCCGCCGTATTTGCAGGTAATAATACGTTTCGTGACATTTCAACACGCCTCTCTCTTACATCGCGTTTAATGTATCACGTTTCTCCTTAGCCTACGTTCTGATAGAGTCGACGCCTGTTGTGAATTGTTACAACATGCCCACTCACTGTAGTACGTTTAACGATAATGTCCCAATAGGAACCATGTAGTTACACTGTAAAGTTGATTACACGTGCGAGGTATCGGTGCACTTGTGTAGGACTATGTCCTCTGATTGACCAACTAATTCCAACCCATTTGGAAAGTGGCCACACATTGTATGCTACGACCTTCAAACGATTTGTGTGAACGGTAATATTAATTACTGACATATTGCGGATAATTGCAAATAACGAAGGAAACGTATTTCGTCTAACGTATTTCATTATGTAGACCATGCATAGGTCTATATCTGATCAGTGCGTATTGACAATAAATATCTTTGCAGGCACCAGTGTTACATTGAGTGTGATGACTGTCGCAGACCTGTTCAAAAACACAGAGAGGATGATTGCAGAAGGACAATATGTCAACTAAGTTACGTTCAACGAGTTCAATCATTATCACCATTATCATTATCTTAAACTGCTTCCCGCCTGTGGTAAGGTCAATTTTGTACTGCCACCTGGAATTACACTGCTCCTCGCCTGCGCTTTCTCACGACATTCCTTCTTCACTGCTATCCAAGGTGAATCACATCGCCCTGAATAGACAAATTATCAATTTTTTAAGGACCTTAAAGTAGCGGACGTCAATGATCGAAAACAAAAAATTGTTGTTGCTGTGTTTCTTTATTTTACCCCCTATACATTTAAGACTGCCTACAAACGTATCCTTAAAATGGATTCCCAACATTTTCTACAATGAGTACCACATGGTATTATTATGATCATTAGGTGTACCACCGAAGTAATGGAGTGTGATGTGTTTTGAGGTTTTCTGAGTGAAGAAATGTTGCTTTGGTAATTAAATATAATAAAATAATTTCAAAATTTTTGGACTGATGCAAAATGTAAGTCTACCCACACCTTCATCTCACTACGTCACCAAGAATTAGGAAGGGAGATAAAAAAGTTAATTATTTATGAATTATAATTTACGACATACAGTGTATTATTGTATTTAAATGTTTAAAAAGGTGTAATGATGAGAAATAAAATAAGTATGTATAAATCTCTGCATGTATCGTCATGGCCCTGATTGTTTTGAAGTAATTTTCTATATATATATTCCAAAAAAAAAAATATTTTTGGTGAAATTTATACCTTTTTTAACATGGTCGCGTACCACAAGAATTTCCTTAGTGTACCACCGCTTGGTAACTTTGNGGTGAAATTTATACCTTTTTTAACATGGTCGCGTACCACAAGAATTTCCTTAGTGTACCACCGCTTGGTAACTTTGTCCTAGGGGGAGACAGAATCGTGGAATAAGTGCGATAATATGTTATGGTTCCTTCGGGAACATAGACCAAGAAGGTGGAGTGTGGAGAGGACCAATGACCGGTCAGCCAGCATGGAGAGACCGCCACCCATATGCATATATGTATATATATGATACAATAACTAATAGTTATTATGTTTGGAAAAATGATAAAATATTTTACATTCTTGTGTATATATATATGTGATAAGTTATTATTATGTATGTCTAAAAACGTATTTAAATAATATATTATTTACAAGTATGTATAGGCGAGAGTATGTGTGTGTTTTTAAATTTTGTGAATTATATATATATATATATATATATATCAATATATATATATCAGATACAATAATTAATAGTTATTATGTTTGGAAACATTAAAAAATATTTTACATTCTTGTGTATATATATATATTTGATAAGTAATTATATATGTCTAAAAACTTATTAAAATAATATATTATTTACAATTATGTATAGGTGAGAGTGTTTGTGTGTTTTTCAACTATGTGATATTCCTTCTCATGCAAATGTGTATGTGAGTTTTCTCAGAATGCTCGCAAATTTTTTACATTTAAACTCTTTAGCAGGGGACCGCTTATGAGCAAACGCTAGGCTCCTTACTAAACCAGCGCCAGAAATGTTTCGTGAATTAGATGGACCGTTCGCGACATGTTTCGTGAAGTTTTTTGAGGGGACCAGTTCATATAACAGTGAATAATTCGCGAAAAGTTTTGGAAGTGCTTCGCAAACGGCAAACATGACTTTGGGCATCGAGGATGTCGTTAAGTGTGCCCAGTTCAAGCGCGAACAGATGGTGCAGCATCGTCGGTCATGGGAATGCTCGTGAGCGCGCGGGGCCGATAGTGTGTTGTCCAGAATCTGNAACAGATGGTGCAGCATCGTCGGTCATGGGAATGCTCGTGAGCGCGCGGGGCCGATAGTGTGTTGTCCAGAATCTGCTCGTCAGGCTTGATACTTTGCCAGGCGGTAGCCTAGCAAACAGCACCGCTAATGTGCAATATTACAAAAGTATAACAGTGGAGACCTCCATCTGAAAATATTTTGTATTATAAACTTTTCTGAGATAACGAATATTATTCTAAATTATTTTAAACATCCGCGATCATAAACCAGGATTAGTACTCATGATAGTGAATGCAAAGTAACTTACTTAAATAACATCTAATGTGCTGGAATGTATTTATGAAAGCTTACGATTTACTCTGATGAATATGAAATCAATACAAACACAATCATCGTCTATTCGCTGATGGTGACGATGCTGCGACAAAGTATATTACTTTGACTACAACGCACGGTGACATGGCAAGAGTGGGCTTTTGAAAAATCTCTCTCGAGTGGTATTTGTCTGTGATAAATGAACCAGGCCAATCACTCGAAGAAACAACACCTGCTGACATTGCTACCTACTCCTGCTAATATGCTTCTAATTGTATTCACAGAAGACGAGAGGACTACAAACTATGCAAGTGACGATCAGCGTGACATACAGTCGGCGCGTGCGAAATATACACTAGGCCAAACTGGCATGTGAAGAAGATGAACTTCATAAGAATAATGTAGCACCAGTAGCTGAAAAAGCCAATGTTGCCAACGAGATTCTCTTGCATAGAAAAGTAAAGCTATTAAAGAGAAGCGCCGGGGAAAATTGAGCGACGGTGTGATTTTGTTGCACGATAACGCAACACCTCACACGGCCCGCCAAACGTCCGAACTGCTGCAGCGATTCAAGTGGGAGGTATGGCAACATCCTCTATACAGTCCAGACTTAGCGCCATGCGATTTTCATGTTTTCGGTAAGCTGAAAAAGGATCTCGGTGGACGACGATTCCGAAACGATGAGGAGGTGAAAGCAGCTGTCTCCGGGTGGTTACATAGCGCTGGAGGAGATGTCTACGCATCCGGAATAGAAAAGTTGGTTGACCGTTCCGAGAAATGTTTACAGTCTCTTGGGGACTATGTGGAAAAGTGAACTTACATTATATGTTGTCATAGCCGTGTTGTCTATGTATAGGTGTTTTCATACATGGCCATAACGTAGAAGTATAACTTATTTATTGATTTACCCTCGTAGCTTCGTAGGTAAAACACAAACTAAAGTAATTTTATAGCCGCAATTTAGAAAAGAATTGTGTCATACTTACAAAATACATATACTAATATGGCCTACCGCAGTACAACATCTTCGCCAAATTTTGTAAAAATGGATTATTTGTNTTACAAAATACATATACTAATATGGCCTACCGCAGTACAACATCTTCGCCAAATTTTGTAAAAATGGATTATTTGTTTCCCGGGATATAATATAAACACTTAATTTTTATTGGTGAAGCTATCATACAAAATAGCAAAGTATTGAGGCTCTGCATATACATATTTGATCGTTGTAATAGGCACTGCCAGCACACAAAGAGAAGTTAAAAAATATACTGAGTTAAAATATTTATAAAGCCAAAATTTTGAAAATTATAACCTGACCTACTTGAAACATACCAGTTTACACCACCTGCTGCAGTATTATTTGTCTGCCAAAATTGGTATGAATCTGCAAATTTTTCACGAGATATGACATTAAATATTTATTTATTTTCATGTCACTATCCGACAAAATTGAAGGAAAATGGTGCTCCATAAAGATACAGTTGATAGTGGTAACATATACTTCCAGAATACAAAGTTAAATTGTAAATGATTACATCGTTTCGACGAAAGAGCATTCAAACGAACAAATGGCTATGAGGCTGCCATTTTGGAAATAACTGTCTGACATGCTTAAANTTCGACGAAAGAGCATTCAAACGAACAAATGGCTATGAGGCTGCCATTTTGGAAATAACTGTCTGACATGCTTAAAACATACCTCTTAATATCATCTACCTCTGTGCTACATAACTGCCCATTTTCATAGGAATCCATCAATAGTTTCCTGAGATATTACATAAAAACTTCATATAATCACATAGTGCTATCATGCAAAATGGCTGACAAAAGATGCTGTGTCTAGATAAAGTTGATAGTTGTTTTACAGATGGCATATAATGATAAGTTTGAAATCATTACATGGTTTCGATAATATAGTTTTTAAAGCTATAATAACAAAATGTCCACCATTTCTAAAATAAGTGTCTGACTTACTTAAAACATGCAATTTTACATCATCTTCCGCATTACTACTTGTTTGTCATATGTTATAGGAATTGATCAATTGTTTCCCATATTTTACATAAAAACTTTATTTATTCGCATGATTCTATCTTACAAAAGGGCTGACAAATCCTTTTCCATGTAGATACAGTTGACAGAGGTAATATCTAATGCCAGTATAAAAAGTTATATTGGATTTTATTACATAATTTCGATGATAAAGCATTCTAAGCTAAAATAGCTATATGGCCACAATTTTGAAAATAAATATTTTGCATGTTTAAAACATATAAATTAACATAATCTGCATCAGTACTACTTGTTTGCCAAATTTGGTTGAAATCAGTTAATATTTTAACGGAAATATGGCATAATAACTTTATTTATCTGTTTGCAACTATCTTCCAGAATGGCCAACGAAAGTGGCTATGTGTTGAAATATATGGTGCTTATAACAGATACTTTCAGTGTAAAAATTTTGGTCGTAATGGTTTTAATGGTATGGTAGATATACTAAATAAACCTAAATATTGGCAGCCGCCATTTTGAAAATAAGAACCTTATTATATTTAGTAGCTAAAATTTACTTGTTCTACCGTAGTACTACTAGCCTGCCAAATTGAGTGAAAATGGTTTGAGTAGTTTTTGATGTATAATGTAAAGAATTGATTTCTTCATTTGGTGCTATTTTCCCAAATTGGCGTACCAACAACAATAAATATCTCGAAATGTAATGATAACTGGTTGCTCTACAAGCATACAAAATTTGGTTTCAATCGGTTAAATGTTTTCTGTATCACTCCAAATTATTAATGGCCACGATTTTAAAAGTTAGTACCCGAAGTGGTCGAAAACTCTAACAGTTACGTGTCCTTTCTCAGTATTATATTTGTAATCATTTTGGTGAGATTATGTTCACGCGTTCAAAAATTGAAAAAAGGGTGACACACCCGCATAGACACAACACAGACAGGAAAGAGATCTCGTAAGCCTTTCTTTCCTTCGAAAAGAAGGCTAAAATATGGTAGCCTAAAGGTATGTGATCTTGCAAGTAGAGAATGTCTGGTGCTGAAGCAACTGTTTTATGGGNTTTCCTTCGAAAAGAAGGCTAAAATATGGTAGCCTAAAGGTATGTGATCTTGCAAGTAGAGAATGTCTGGTGCTGAAGCAACTGTTTTATGGGTGAGCAGTCCCAGATAGCATGTAATATTGCGGCAAGATAACCAATTGACTCGAATATGCTTTGCCGAGCAAGCTTAACATATCATGTGTGATTCAAGATTGATTCAAGCGAAATTTCTCACTAATGGCATATTCTTGCTAATGGCAAGCTTCCAGATATCTTGAATTATGCTTGCAGCTTTCCAAGACAAGCTTACAAGTGTTACAAATCAAGGTTGCAACAAGCTTCTCGTGTTAATATTAGTCAGCTAGGATCAAGATGGATTCAAGCTTGCTGGCTTGCACAATAGGCTTGCTGCAAGAAGCTGGTTATGCTATCGGTGGTTTGTTTTGTTTGCACGTGTTTTCATTTGAAATTTACTGTAAAATTGACTAATTATTTAAATGTTTCAAGTCGTTAATAGTAATTTATGATTATAAAAGAAAATAATCAACTAATGTATTTTTAAAGTACGTGTGTAGCCAATTTGCAAAATATATCAATACATTCTAAAAAAAACAAGTAGTGTATATTAGTAGGTTTTGGGAGAGGGTTCAAGGATAGAATCCAGGATCCATCCACCATCTTGGTAGGCGCGGTTCTCAGCCATGTTGGTCAGTGTCATCAGCCATATTGGTAGGCTGAT
>NQII01005088.1:0-22385 GCA_002778355.1 Clitarchus hookeri | reverse complement strand
GAACGGGACAAACGACGACTGACGATAATCATTAAACGTGACAGACGTGCAACCCTTTCTCAAATTGGCGCAGATTGGATTTGTGGACTGCCCTGCAGGATTCATGTTGTGAATTGCCTCCTGCATACCTTCAGACATTAGTCGAGTCCATGCCACGTCGTCTTGCGGCACTTCTGCGTGCTCGGAGGGGGTGGTGAGGGGGGCCCTACACGATATTAGGCAGGTGTACCAGCTTTTTTGGCTCTTTAGTGTAGATAGTCAATCTGTCAGTTGAGTCATGGACTGGAGTCAGTAGTGCAATGATGCTGTCCGCCATCTTGGTTGGCTCTCCATCAGACCCCTAACACATTCCCCTCCCCTACTAGTTACCTCCACTCCATTTATTTACTTTAGTTCAACTGATTAGTCACGTTCCTTCCACTCCCACCAATCAGTTGCCATAGCTCGACTGATTAGTTGCTAAAGCTAAACTCCACCCCCTTACAACCAAATATTTGGCCATATCTACTTCATGTAGTCAGCTCAGTGATATATTTACAAGTATGGTACACATCAAGCAAACATATGTAATAAAGGGCCTACGACTGCAGTGTGTATTGTGATTTTATCAAAGCTCAGTTAAGATTCTCGTGCATATACAAGCTTACAAAATTTTAAAAATTTTATTGTCCTTTTGCACACAGTGCAGTTCTTGAATGTACAAGAGCGAGTCAAATGAAAACATTACAATTGTAATAAAAACTCTAAATTGCGTGCCACTCTCCTGTAAGTTGGCAGTACTGCTATAAATGCCTCTAAGAACAGGACAGGGGCAGGACAGAGCAGTACAGTGCAGACAAGCAAACGCAATCACAGTACCAGTTTAGCGATTACTGTCCCACTTCAGACATGCACGAAACAAGAACAGCGTTCTCTTATCCAGTTTTTTGAGTATTGAACGTGTGAAGCCTATCAAAATTTATCGACGAACGACTATTCAGTACGGTGATGGATGTTTTTCACAACAGCAAATTCACGAATGGAGTAGGAATTTCGGAAATGGTGTGACTTCGGTAATAGATGCTCCTCGCCCGGGTCAGGCACGAGTTGTGATGCCCGAGAATACTGCAGCAGCCTCAGTGATAGAAAATCACCGAGTGACGGCAGCTGAAATTGCAGAAATTCTGAACATTAGTAATGGCTCAGTACACCACATCATTCATGATGTGCTTCAGTTTCACAAAGTGTCAACAAGTTGGGTGACACGGCATTTGACTCCAGACCTGAAACAGCGACGTTTTGATGCCTGTGAAGGACTTCTCCGGCACTTCGAAGCAGGATGTGATGGTTTCCTTGCGAGAATCGTTACTGGGAACGAAACCAGGGTCCATGGTCACCAATCGGAAACAAAAAGAGCGAATAATGATCGCGCCCTTACTCATCACTGAAACCCGAGAAGTTCTGGGCACAGTCATCTGCAGGGAAGATTATACTGACCCTCTTTTGGGGCGAACGAGACATAGTATTGGGGGTACTACGTGCCTAGGGGGACCACTCACCAGTGCCTCATCGTCAGATCTCCTTCAGAAGCATCTTTGACCCGCAATCAAGTCAAAGCGACGTGGATTTCTGTCTACTGGTGTCAATTTGCAACATAAAAATGATCTGCCCTGTACTGCCCATGCAACATTTGTGACCATTCAAGACTTGCATTTTGAGTGTCTTACACATCCGCTATATTTGCCAGACCTTCCTCCTAGTGATTACCACACGTTTCGGCAACTCAGGGAATCATTGGGAAAAAAGAAGTTCATTTCGGGTGAAGAAGTACGCCGGGCGATGCACGAGTGGCTACGCAGATAAACAAGAACTTTTCTACAGGAAACCATTCACGTTGTAAGCGCTGGAGGACTTGCATTGAACGTAACGGAGAACCCATACAAAAATATTACAGTTGTGTAACAATTGTGGTGAATACGTTAGATTTTTAAAAATAATTAATATTTTTATTCGGCTCGCTTTCTTAGGTTTGGTAATTTGTATCTTCAGTCATGCGAGAAAGTCTCACACAATGACATATAGCCTCCTTCCACCCATCGCCAATGGCCAGTGGATCACATATGCCTTGACAACTTGACTTTGACATGTTGAAAATAATGTATGTATACAGGATCATTTTAGTGACAGTAATAAGAATAAAAATTATGAAGTTCTTGTCGACATCTTTACTATATTATTAGACTAAAAATGCAACATAATTTCCAACGGTATTTTGTAGTGACGCGTTCATGTAAAAAAAAATAGGTACTGTAATTATATCCTAATTTCATAATTATGAAAACTATTTTTAAAAAAATATATATTGTTTTACAGATTTCGGGCAGCCGGTTTCTAATATTTCTGAACTTTTTCAAGTTGCCATTGTAATTTTTTTAAAGGGAAAGGTAATCAAATTTACTTAATTAAGTTTCCGGGAATAAAGTTTAAAAATTCCTAGCAAATACGACGATTCTGAGGAACGTTTAAATAAGTGTGCTCTAGATATTATATTTTATAGCTTCCACTGAAAGATGTTTGGTGCACTATTAGTTAATAATAATATTCGTTATGGTTATGGACTGTATACAATTTAAGGAGTGAGATAAAAAAAAATCGTTTTTTGTGAATTCATCTGTTTATCACACGGATTTAAAATATTCGGGCTACTAGTTCTGTGTACCTGTTACTGAATCCCTGTTGCAGTGTTATTGAAGCCATTAAAAGAATTTTCCAAATTACAGGACAATATAGACTAACATATGGGAAAAGACACTGAAAATTATTGTCAGAATACAATCAGATTTTGGTAATGTTACAGACATAATTTGCAGTACTAAACTACAGACATTGCAAGGCACTCTGAGACATGTTAATTATTAGAACATCATAATAAAAAATGTGCTAATGTTTCAACTTCCATATTGTTTATCTTATTACATGAGTTTTTATAAATAAATTAACATGGTTACATACTGATGTCACAAGACGTTTTTCTTTCAGAATGTAAGGAGAAACGCTGAAAATAATTTACATATGGAGTATGTGCTACTGTCTCTCTTAGGGCACACTTGAACATCAAATACAATAATACCTCAGATATATAATTATTAAACAAATACATGTCATAATACTCTTCATTACNATTATTAAACAAATACATGTCATAATACTCTTCATTACTGTTCAGAATATTGCAGATGTAACCTAATTATGAAATCTTCTTTCACAGGTAATCTTTATCCAGCCAGAGGGCGCAGATAGAACATGACATCCTCTTGTAAAGAACCCATTTCTGCTAGTCTAATGAAGAAACTCGCTGTGCTTGCCTGTGTTCTGAACGCTTGTACAATGAGTTTCTTTGTCGGACCAGGAGATTCACTACATGGATTCCGTCTCCATTTGAAGAAGTGTGTTACATCAGAGACTCATCTCTGGTCGTTGGAGTGACGTACCCAAAACAGATGTAATCTTGAAGTGTCTTACATCAGAGTGAGTAAAGACCAGCAACCTCACTGCATGGGTTTTGTCTACATTAGAAGAAGTGTCTTACATCAGAGTGAGTAGAGACCAGCAACCTCACTGCATGGGTTTTGTCTACATTAGAAGAGGTGTCTTAAATCAGGGTGAGAATGAGTGAGTGAGTGAGTGAAGAGATTTGTACTACTCTTAACGCGAGGTCTTGAGAGCCGATGAGGATGAAGTGAGGTGAGTATGGAGCAGCACCGGAATGGAAGGGCGGGGAAACAGGAGATCCCCGAAAAAACCCGCCGACCAGCGGCATCGTCCTGCACGATTCCCACTTGCGAAAATCCGGATTGAACCGGNAGCAGCACCGGAATGGAAGGGCGGGGAAACAGGAGATCCCCGAAAAAACCCGCCGACCAGCGGCATCGTCCTGCACGATTCCCAGTTGCGAAAATCCGGATTGAACCGGCCTGGGATTTAACCCGGTTCACCTAGGTGGAAGGCGAGCAGTCTAACCGCTCAGCCACCATGGCCCCATCAGGGTAAGAAAGCTCAGCATCGACTATTTCCAAGTACAGCAGTGAGTTTGAACATCCAGATATATGCATTATTCATAACAACGTACTTGCAAGACATATTCATTCAGTCTTAAACGAAAGAAAAACACTCAAGCTGAAAACATTATTTTGTACAAAAAATTGTGATATTTTTCCGAAGCGAATGTTCTCACAGTGGGTTTTTTCCTCGTAAAAATTATAAAATGCTAATTTCTGCACTACATTATTATGATTTTAATTGCAATACTTGAAATTATTTCAAGAGTATTTTACACTAGATTTATAAATTTAAAAAAAAAATCAGTCACCAGAAATATTAGGTTATTTTTAATCTACAGAAAGTCATCCATGAGATGTAGTTAGTGAAAAAACAAATATTTCACCAAATGAAAGAGTAAAGCGATTTTAAATATTAGAAATATCAGATATTACAGTTTCTCTGTGTGCACCTCATTCTAGGCAGATCACTCTAAATGTAACACAAGTTAACACAGTTATATGAAACGCAGCCTTCCCCGTCAGACATTGTGAGGGTGTGAATATCAGAGCAGCATTGTGATGTTGGCTGTCACTAGTGAGGGTATTTAACGGTCTCTGATGTTGCAGATATATGTGTTGCATACGGTGCATATGGAGGCAGTGCATCGGCAGGGAAATGTCTGTATGCAGAGAGATCTGAAAACATACTTGTGGTATTCATTGCTGAAAACATGTTGATTAAGAAAAAGTTACTGATATAATTAATGAGGCTATTTTCCTCAACATCGGTGCAAATAATTTTTAAAGAACTTCCTAAAAGCTTAGATAATTTGTAGTACTTAACGTCTCGTTGACAGCAACATCATTAGAGATGGGACCAGAAACATATGCAACAATAATGAAACAATTACAAATAAACTTGCGCCTTACCCAGGACTCTAACCCAGAAAACTAAGTACCATAAGCTAGCGTGCAATCAACTGCATTGCATAGGTATTATTCGGAAAATCAACTTCGTATGTAATCCGTCTAATATTTTGANCTAGCGTGCAATCAACTGCATTGCATAGGTATTATTCGGAAAATCAACTTCGTATGTAATCCGTCTAATATTTTGAATCATATTTACAGTGCCATCATTTTGAAAAGAAAAAAAAAGTGTTTGAGTCACTTAAAACACGTAAGAATGTATGGCCTACCGTAGTGCTACTTGTGTGACGAATTCGGCATAAATCGGTTGATTGGTTCCCGAGATATGTCATAAAAATTGTATTTTCTTATTTAATGCTTTGTTATAAGATTGCCTAAAAAATGATTTCTGTATACAATAATTCTAATAGATACTGTCAGCGTACAAATTTGGGTGAATTTGGTTATATTGTTTAATATACATGACAACCACGTCTAAATTAGTTATATGGTCGCCATCTTGAAAATGAGAGTTTAACACCATTTAAATTATGTAATATATGTGGCCTTCTGTAGCACTATTGTTGTGTGAAATTTGGGGGAAATTAGTTACATATTTCTGGAAAAATGGCAAAATGTTCTATTTAAACACCTGGAAATATTTTACAAAAGGACTAGTAAAAGTGTAAATTTGTGTGCATTATTGATGCTTCTTATAAGTACTGTTAGCATACAAAATTTGGATGAATTTTATGGAATTGTTTAATAGATATAAAATACTAATCTAAATTATTTATTTTAACACCATTTTTTTCAGGGCTGCCTCGCGTAAAACATGTAAGTTTATATGCACTACCATAGCTCTACTTGCGTGTAAAATGTGGTGTATTATTACATTCGTTGATTGTCATTGTTACTGTGAGTATACTAAGGTAAATTATAATCATGTGCATAGTTTCGTAGATATAGTATACTAACATAAAATGTTTTTATAGACGTAATTCTGAACATAAGTGCCTAGTTCTCTTANAGTTTCGTAGATATAGTATACTAACATAAAATGTTTTTATAGACGTAATTCTGAACATAAGTGCCTAGTTCTCTTAAAACATATAAATTTATAATACCTATTGTAGAACAACTTTGCTAAATTTCGTAAGATCTGTAATTTATCGAAGATATGGTATAAAAATTTGAATTTTTTTCATGTGGTGCAATATAACAAAATGGTGGACAAAAGAAACTTTGTTTAGACACATTTGATAGTTGTAATATATACTGCCAGCATACAAAGTTAAGTTGGATTTGATTAAATAGTTCTGACAATATAACATACTTATCTTAAGTTTTTATGTGGCCACCATTTTGAAAATAAGTGTCTGGCCCATTTAAAACCCACGCATTTACATCATCTGCCACAGTTCTTCTCGTTTCACAAATTTGCTAGGAATATGTAATTTTTTTCCAGAGATATGACATAAAAACTTTAATTCTTCATGTGGCACTATCTTACAAAATGGAGGACAAAAGAAGTTCTGTGTTGAGAGATTTGATAGTTGTTATACATACTGCCAGCAAACAATGTTACATTGGAATTGATTGTGTGTTTTTGACGATTTAGCATACTAAACTAAAATAGCTTTTTTTTTTTTACTAACTTACTCTAAAACTAAGTGTTATATGTTAGTCCGCGGTAGGAACGGGATTATTGCGTCTCAGGGCTAACCCCTTACGCTTACAAGGGAAGGAAAAACATGCAAGGAGACGTGCATCGCTGCAAAGAGGGATTGCGTTTCCCATGGACGAGTTTGGCCATGAAAAACCTCCCTAATATACTTATAGTTAACTAACTACATCTAGAAGATAAAGGTAAAAACCGGCACAGACACCGTAAAAACCCTTTTGACAGGAAAGAATTAAAAATTGTTACATGCGTTATGAGAAAATGCTACAGGAGAAAGATAGGTGGGTACCATGCTCTTTATAATTGGGTGAGGAGAAACTAGTAGANGTTATGAGAAAATGCTACAGGAGAAAGATAGGTGGGTACCATGCTCTTTATAATTGGGTGAGGAGAAACTAGTAGAGAGGTGGAGGGGATCTTTTAAGCTAAAATATTTGTATGATGCAATATTGATAAATAGGTGGCTGACTTATTTAAAACCTACGCTTCTACATAAACTGTCGCAGTACTACTTATTTGCCCAATTCTGCAGGAATCGGTCAATTGTTTCCCAAGATGTGACATAAAAGCTTATTTTTTTCTTGTGGTTCTATCTTACAAAATGGTAGACAAAAGAGGCTATTTGTTGGTTTATATGTTGCTTGTAGTATATACTTTCAGCAAAGAAAATTTGGTCAACATTGGAGGAATTGTCTTTTATATATACCAAACAAACCTAAAATTTTAGTATTTTCGCAATTTCCAAAATAAGATTTCAATTTATTTAAATCGGTAATGTTTACATGGCCTACTATAGGGTTACTTACTTGCCCGATTGGGCAAGAATTGATTAAATCGTTACGGAGATATTATGTAAAGACTTTAATTTTTCAAGTGGTGCTATCTTTCAAAATGGTGGACCAACAACAATATCCATGTCTAAGTTCAATGCTTACATTATGCACTGTCAAGATATAAAATTTGGTTTAAATCGGTTGAATTGTTCCCGAGATATGACAGCACCCAAAAATTATATGACCACCATTTTGAAAGAAAACACCAGGTGTTGTCTAAAACTACAATAGTCAGATGTTTTCAGTAGTTCTATATGTGAACCGAATTTGTTGAGATTCTGTTTACGCATACAAAAGTTTTAGGGGGACACGCACATACACACACACAGACGTACAGACAGGAAAGTGATATCATAAGCCTTTTTTTTTGTTCGGAAATTAGGCGAAAAAGGTNACACACACACAGACGTACAGACAGGAAAGTGATATCATAAGCCTTTTTTTTTGTTCGGAAATTAGGCGAAAAAGGTTACTATATTTGCAATTAACTTGCATGTCGTGACCCTTCAAGCACAATAACAAAGCACCTATGTCTTGAGATAAATTTTCGTAATAAATCATCGAGGCGCCAGCGAACATTGAAAGCAACTGTTCGCAGAATCCTAGTTAGCTATCATGAATCATGTTCGGAACGAACAGTTAGAATTATCTGTGTCATCTACAGTGGTTAAAAACTGTTGGTACAGCTCACATGAGTCAATGAGCTAACATCGCCTGCTTGTTTTTGCACTTCTGCCCTGGTTAGTCAGAGTTCGCAGAGTAGATAAAAAAAACAGTTTTTGTCTTATGTATTCCAAAAGGGGCCATGAGAATCGGTGGGTCGCTTGCTTCGGGAAGACTCGGAAGTGCTCAGGAGTCCACGACGTCATTGCGGCAAGCTAATCAAATATATTCATATATAGCTAGAGGAGATTGTCCAAATGTTTTCACCTGGGCTTGTATCATATTCATTTAGACAGAGTTTATTGTCGAACTGAGCAAGCAGTAAAGTGGCTTGGGCTTTAGTTCCCACCCACTATTCGAAAAAATTATTTTCAGTCCAAATTGTTTAACTTGTGTTTTCCAACACTACTACAGAATTTAGGCCGCCGGACTTTTATGTTGTCTCTCTCCAAAGTTCCCTGTTTGGGCTCGAAATTAGTAATGCTTTTTATTACTTTCTTTCGTGTTTCATGCGCATTTAATCTTCGTTACCCACTCTTAAAGAATGTTTTAAAACATTGTCTCATTACTATTTAACCCAAAAAGTATCTGCGTGTGTCTTCAGGATTGATAAAACTGTAAAGGTGGCCGCCTGATTGAAATAATTTAGCATGTCTGAGGCCTAAAAGCGTGGGAGCGCTAGGAGTGACCAAGACATGAGCATCAACACTCTCATCGTCTCTACACGCAAAGCACTGAACTGGCATGCAGTCTTGCCGTTGACAACGCACCTCTATGAGACTTTCNACACACACACAGACGTACAGACAGGAAAGTGATATCATAAGCCTTTTTTTTTGTTCGGAAATTAGGCGAAAAAGGTGACTATATTTGCAATTAACTTGAATGTCGTGACCCTTCAAGCACAATTACAAAGCACCTATGTCTTGAGATAAATTTTCGTAATAAATCATCGAGGCGCCAGCGAGCATTGAAAGCATCTGTTCGCAGAATCCTAGTTAGCTATCATGAATCATGTTCGGAACGAACAGTTAGAATTATCTGTGTCATCTACAGNCTGTTCGCAGAATCCTAGTTAGCTATCATGAATCATGTTCGGAACGAACAGTTAGAATTATCTGTGTCATCTACAGTGGTTAAAAACTGTTGGTACAGCTCACATGAGTCAATGAGCTAACATCGCCTGCTTGTTTTTGCACTTCTGCCCTGGTTAGTCAGAGTTCGCAGAGTAGATAAAAAAAACAGTTTTTGTCTTATGTATTCCAAAAGGGGCCATGAGAATCGGTGGGTCGCTTGCTTCGGGAAGACTCGGAAGTGCTCAGGAGTCCACGACGTCATTGCGGCAAGCTAATCAAATATATTCATATATAGCTAGAGGAGATTGTCCAAATGTTTTCACCTGGGCTTGTATCATATTCATTTAGACAGAGTTTATTGTCGAACTGAGCAAGCAGTAAAGTGGCTTGGGCTTTAGTTCCCACCCACTATTCGAAAAAATTATTTTCAGTCCAAATGGTTTAACTTGTGTTTTCCAACACTACTACAGAATTTAGGCCGCCGGACTTTTATGTTGTCTCTCTCCAAAGTTCCCTGTTTGGGCTCGAAATTAGTAATGCTTTTTATTACTTTCTTTCGTGTTTCATGCGCATTTAATCTTCGTTACCCACTCTTAAAGAATGTTTTAAAACATTGTCTCATTACNCTTTCTTTCGTGTTTCATGCGCATTTAATCTTCGTTACCCACTCTTAAAGAATGTTTTAAAACATTGTCTCATTACCATTTAACCCAAAAAGTATCTGCGTGTGTCTTCAGGATTGATAAAACTGTAAAGGTGGCCGCCTGATTGAAATAATTTAGCATGTCTGAGGCCTAAAAGCGTGGGAGCGCTAGGAGTGACCAAGAGACTCATCGTCTCTACACGCAAAGCACTGAACTGGCATGCAGTCTTGCCGTTGACAACGCACCTCTATGAGACTTTCAGCGTAGACCCTGCCATTTTATGACGTAATAATAAAAATAAAGGTTTGATGCACGTCCCTATCCCTTTGTTATGTTTTGTACTCAATTGTGCTTACCTAAAAACTACCGNAAAAATAAAGGTTTGATGCACGTCCCTATCCCTTTGTTATGTTTTGTACTCAATTGTGCTTACCTAAAAACTACCGTAAAACACCCATTTCAGCCATTTTTACTATCACAAAAACATGCTTTAGAGAGAAATGGAGGAATTGAAAAACGTATACAGGCATGTAACGTTTCTTAAATGCTACTCGTAAGCAGACCTTACTCAGACACATTGGACGGTTTTTTAATAAAACATTTTCTGCTGGAGATCTGCACGCCATTCGGTGGCGCACCCAGGTGGCCACCTTAATGCTTTTAAGTCTTGCACTCAGGTTTCCGTTGCTTGAAACATTATAATAGCTGTATGTAAGGACATAAACAAACAAAAATGTATATACAAACATTACTAAATAAGTTCCAAAACTCGGGTCGGGAATAGAACTATGGAACTTTGATCTATTTCTANATATACAAACATTACTAAATAAGTTCCAAAACTCGGGTCGGGAATAGAACTATGGAACTTTGATCTATTTCTAACACCTATATCCATCGACTACACCTTGTGTTTGGTCTTTTTTTATCCATTCATTGCTTACCTAATACGAATTTTATTACAGCATTATTCGCTAAAGTGTAACTTAGGTGAATATTCCATAGAGAACACTAGAATCTTCATCGTCAAAAAAGAGTTGCACCACAAGGAAGCAACCTACAGGAATGAAATATAGTGGGTAGGTTTGACAATAATCGACATGCAGATGATTCACATTTCATGCTTGGCAACGTAAGTGATGTCAGAAAGGGCGGGCCTCATCGATGTACCTACTGGACTATATAGATCGTCCTGGTGTGCATGGTTTCCATTCTGACTCATGCTGTTGTGCTGGTAACACCCATTTAAAGTGTAATATTCCTCGAAGACGAGTTCAACAGCCGTCCGAACCGTTGGAAGCATTCGCGAGTGGTCACACCATAGGACAATTCGGAGGACTGTGGAACTCGTCTTCGAGGCGTATTAATGTGTTTAGGGTACATTACCATAACACGCAGTTGGAACTAGTGGATACAGGAAGGTACGCACATACAACAAGCAGCAGTATCTAGGAAACTGTCACGAACCACACCGAGTAGAACCAACAGATTGTCCGACATGCGAGTACCCCAACCGTCACGATTGAAGACATTCAGCAAGCCATGATGCCCACTCTGCATAATTCTGTGTGAGTGCCAGTACCATTGCAGACAGCTCCACGATGCAGTGCTAAATGCTTGCAGACCGCTGTAACGATTGCCCTTAAAACCACATCCACATCACCACAGACTGCAATGTCGTCGCATTCATGGAGCCATGCAGCAGCTGGTATTCTTCATTAATGAGTTCAACTTTTGGCTTGGAGGCAATAAAAAATGCATCCATGTGTAGCGGCAATGTGGTCAGGGCCAAGATGAATGGTTTGTTGCCACACGATCTACATCCAGATAGCCTGGTTTCATGGTGTGGAACGCGATTTCGTATGCTGCCAATCACCACAATTCTCTGGCTGTTAAGATGTCGACATACACAAGAGGATGAACAGAGCATAGTCACTTCAGTTTGAAGTCAGTTGGACTTTGAACCTAACTCCAGTTCGTTTCCGAATAGAGTATTCGCTCAATGTAATACATCGAGTGTTCATAATCGAAATCAGAATCTGACAACTCAGGGATTTGTCTTTTGTAGTCTCCTCATGGACCCGCAAATGCCGCCTTAAGTTTGTCATCAAACTGTGCATACCAGGCTGACTTCCTTGGTGTGCACAAGGGCATCATAGTTGCACTAGTTGGCATTCTGTCAATGTTAATTCTTGGTCTGTGTTGTAAACAGGCTGTGTAGGTATTTTTAACACCAGGGCCGGGACGGGCCTGAGACTCCGAGACCTCGACCATCTCACATCCGCTCTCTTAGCTGCCTAGGGTGCTTATTAGGCCTAGTGATGCCCAGGTATTGGGGTACCCGGGTACCCGAGTAATACCCGGTATCTTCGGTTGTTACCTGGGATTCCGGGTACCTGAGTACGAAGAAGCAGGTTCCTTGGTACCCGCTCATATAGGGACTATTACCCAGGTACCTGTTCCTTGCAATTGTGTAATATGTATTGTGTGATCGAAGAGCACAAATACATGCTAGTTACTCTGAACAGTTATATTGTTATGACAAATAGGTTGTACTTAATGTAATGGCCAAGATGGTATATACTGTAAATCACACATGAATACACATGTAAAATAATTTGTTTATAAATATTTCCTACATATGTGCAAATCTGAAGAGGGGAGATTTTCCTTGTGTGAAACAGGCATGTAGCGATAAATGGGTTTAAATTCTAATATTTCACTCGGACATTATTCGTTTAGTCGTTTANGTGTGAAACAGGCATGTAGCGATAAATGGGTTTAAATTCTAATATTTCACTCGGACATTATTCGTTTAGTCGTTTATTCACGTCAACGTAATTATCGCTTCAATGAAACTTACTAATACACCATAAGGCCTGTTTATAATAAAAATAAAGCATTGATTGGCGAATAACCATTCTAACTAATGGAGGCGTCTGTTGAAAAGTATCGGTGACGTTTCCTCGACCATCTCTAAACAAACAAACCGAATTTATGTTTTACATTTGTTTTAACAAAAATAACACACGAAGAAAATTAATGAGATGTCCAGTTTAGAGGTTTCAGAAATATCGGTTAGTGTGTAGAAATACAACCAAGTTAACGTTCTCTAGCCACAGAGAACTACATTTAAAAGTAACTATATTGCCTGCAGTTTGGAAAAATTTTCTCTCAACTAGCGGAAGATGCTGGACATTCCGAATATAGTTTTGCTAAAAGAGCTATCCCGGAGTAGGACTTTTTGCTCACTTTCAACCATTCACGAGGGTCTACATTGTGTCTAACCTGAGGTTCACTGAGGTAGTGTTCAAACTGGAACGTGCCATCCGGTCTCTGTTTGGGTGTAGCAAATAATAAGGTCTAAATCCAGCTCCCTATCACCTGATTGGTCACTAAGCTGGTCCTCCATTGCATGTGTGGAAAACCAGTTACCATCTGGCAAACATATTGTCGGATCACATCTGCTGCGGACTCGTCTTCAGCGCGCAAGTCATTACATGGGGATCACGTAATGAAGGAACCTGTTGTGGAATCACTAACTCGGGCGCATTTATGTCAATTTGAAACCGAGATGAAAGGGACATCGATATAGAGGTTTTGAAGGTTTCTGACGTGTCCCTCTCCTTTACATTCGGTTAGAAGTGGTTGTTTCCCCTACTTTCACTAGAAAAAACATTGGTTACAGCGAACCGAGTTACAATTCATGGCACTACTAAGAACGCAGAGGAAGCTTCTGGAATGGGGAAACAACATAGTACGGGAACCTACAGCATCGCAGTAAATATATGCAAACACCTTATCACTAGATAACCGATTTATCGGGTACGATACGCACTATGCGTAATGGGTACCCGAGTACTGGCGGTTTCGGGTACCTGTACCCGACCTAACGGATGCCCGGGTATTTTTGCTATGGGTACCCGCTGTTATGGTACCCAGGTACCCGGGTACTCAGTTACGCGGGTCTCGTCATTAGCCCTAGTGCTATTTATAGTAACACAGAAAAAAATCCGGTTGACTAATTGCCTGTAAGTTGTTACACCACCCGGCTCAAGAGGAAGGAGGGCGGGCATATGCAACTGCACCTTCTACTCTCTATTTATTCTTTCTCTTGGTGTTTACTATTCCGCAAACGCAATCCTATCTCGTCGCCGAACTCAAGAGCTCAAAATATTAAACAGACTAATATGAAGACAAAACAACCGCCTGTGAAAATTGCTGTCACCAGATTATGAGGGTACCAGTGCCGAGACATATTTATGAAAAAACTTCTGACATTGTGATGAATGTTGATGATGAGTGCTAAAAAATTGTGGCGAGTGTGAAAAAGTGTTTTGATATCTTTAAAGTGTAAGCAATTGGTCGACTCACATTTCTGAAACACATTCGTATGTGTTTGAACATAATCAAAAGAGACTTGAGAAAAATAGTAAAAAAATTATGTGGANATTTCTGAAACACATTCGTATGTGTTTGAACATAATCAAAAGAGACTTGAGAAAAATAGTAAAAAAATTATGTGGACAGAAATTATATTTATTTTCAGTTACAGAGGTGTGTTTGGAAAAAATACTGCCGTATTCTGTGTTGTAAAAATAATACGGCAGGAAAGAGATTCGATCAGTTCGGAGAATTTATTGTGGAGAAAAAATGTTTCATAATTCGGAGAGGTGTGTGTGTATGTATAAACGTTTCTGTAAATAAATAAATAGCCACGGAAAAATTTACATTTATATAAAATAATTTTTGTATTCCCACTTCACAAAAAAATTATGCATTACTTTAAATAGCACAAGGAATATATTGAAGGATCGATCATGCAAAGTTCAGGTATAAAAGCGTCCTCGATAAAGTGGTAACTAACAGGTCTGCACATCTGTGACATCCGATAGACTTTGCACACATGCATGTGAACTTGCCTCCACACAATTTTGTCAGCTCGGCACCTGCAATGTGTGTGGTAACCAGTCTGCACGTGTGCATGCATATGAAGTACACTGTCAGCGTTTCCCAGCCACACTCCCCTTGCACATCGTCGCCAAAAACAAGGCTCACGCTTTACGAAGGATGCAACCAAATAGGTCGTCACAAAACACCAAAGCAAGTGAAGGTCGTTCTGTGAGGCCCATTGTGAGAGCATTTGTGGGCGCTAAAAAATTCACCACGTCTTAGTTGCTGGCAGGAACTATTGTTGTCAGGCGCATGTGAAAGACGTCACATTTTCNGCTAAAAAATTCACCACGTCTTAGTTGCTGGCAGGAACTATTGTTGTCAGGCGCATGTGAAAGACGTCACATTTTCCAGGCTCGTAATGTACCCCGAGCAGCTGCTTCAGTTCGTACAGCCATGGGAGGAAAGTCTAAAAATGTATAGTACTGCATGCTGGTACCATCATCACTTTCCACGTGCATGTGTCGATAGCCAGGGTCACAGTAGCATAATTCAATGGTAATGTGAGCGGGCTTGACANATCACTTTCCACGTGCATGTGTCGATAGCCAGGGTCACAGTAGCATAATTCAATGGTAATGTGAGCGGGCTTGACATCTTAAAATAAATAATGTCAGAGCAAAACCCACAAATATTCGGTAGATCTTTGACAGCCAAACGAAGGCGGAGAATTGCACTGGCAATTTCGTTATGTTGAAACAACGATTGGCCACTCCGCAATCATGCCTCAGATCTCTAACTCAGACAGACTTCCAAAAAGCCTCGAAGTGGATAGAAGGACCCTCTTGTGTACACGCCCCAGGAGTTAAACGAGCTCTACAGTCGATTACATACAACCTATAACTGACAAAACAAATGGGCCTTCAATTAAATTAATGATTGATTGATTAATCAGCCTGGCAGTCTCAGTCTCTAACATCACTCTGAGCCATAGTTTCCGATTTCGTTCACTCTATACCTAGAGTCTTGCTTGGTGCAGTGGCTAGGCTACTCGCCCCTTGCCATGGTTATCCAAGTTTGATTCCTGATGGGCCACTCCAAATTTTCATACATGAGAAACATGGAGGATGTTGTCTTTTGTCGACGATCTTCCCATGTGTACTTCCCTTTCTGCAACCGTTGCATTTCGATGCACTTCCAGAAAATATTTCACAGCATCTGCGGTCTGCTGAACACGAGACACTCGCTGCTATTTCAGTTGTTGGAGGAAGGCTCCACAAGCTCTCTGAACAAGAACGTGATCTCACATAACCGAAATGAATACTTAAAAAGAAAAAGGGGGGCACTTAACTGGAACTCAGTACCTGGCATTTTATTACAATATTTTTTCCAATACCTCATGAGCAGCACCCTGCTTGTGATTGCACACTCTCTCATAGTAACATGCTTTGCAAAATAATATATTCTGGATGGTGACTCATAAACCCAGAGGTACCTCAACCCTGGAAGTAATCCATTAAATACTCCTGCCAATGAAACCAGGTGTTAGGTTATAAAAATAACTAATTCACTGCAGTTGCATATAATGATGCCAAAAAATTGTAAAGTTGGCCTAAATTGATGTTCTTTTAAAGATATTCATATTATTTATTCCGAGACGCATCACCTCATCGGCTAATAACGCTATAAAATGCATATTATATTTAAAATAAGTTTATGCTTCTCACCATAAAACAGCAAAGAAAGCTCCTTATACCCTCAGATGAAAATGCACCCTTGTATACTGATNGTTTATGCTTCTCACCATAAAACAGCAAAGAAAGCTCCTTATACCCTCAGATGAAAATGCACCCTTGTATACTGATGAAACAGAAAGAAGAGTACAAAACTCCGCACATCATTCCCAGGCCAGACATAAGGGGGTCTGGTTACCATAAAATAAAGGTATTAACAAAGAAAGCACTCTTCCCAATGCATACACAGAGAAATCCGAAACGTGGCCTTGTGTACGGGATGTGTATAAGTTAACCGTTTCTAGGCGTGATCGGTGACGTCCATATTGTGGCTTCCCATGACTCTCAGAGAATAAGTCAAGATGGCGCNAACCGTTTCTAGGCGTGATCGGTGACGTCCATATTGTGGCTTCCCATGACTCTCAGAGAATAAGTCAAGATGGCGCGGGGGCACCAGACAATGTTCACGCCTACCGCTTATCCACGGCGTGCGTCATAGAATAGTGCCCCATGTCGAGCGACTTAGTCGTCTAGTGCGCGGGTGCCCCTACGTGAAACTGAAAATGGAATCGCAGGCTATGGTGCAGCCAACAGTGCCGCTAACTAACTAGGCAGGTAGGCCATATCGTACCACTCGGATGAGAGTACTGCCAAACACATAGTCGAGGGCATGCTATCGAACAATACCTCATATTTATATCTGTCAGGCAATAAAAACTGAGCTAGAAGCTAAATACGAATGTGGATAATGCATAACATAGAGTAATGGAAATATATACATCGTCCAATTCAAGCGAGTTTTACAACAAAACAGTTCGTGTGTAGAGGGCGCTCTGAATGTACTGTGGAAGAGCACCACTCGGTTGCACAGATCTGTAGCAATCAGAACAAGTGTCTAATCGCAGGTCGTCTTACAACACGAGTGCAGTTGGCTGTGCGATCCCATTGCGCATGTATCACAGAGTGTGTCTGCAATGCCTGCAAGATTGGCGGTGAGCACCAAATTGAACAGGTAAGTGACTTTGAGCAGGGCCATATAGTGGGACTCCGAGAGGGTGGCTGGACGTTTTGCAGAATTGCCACTCACTTGGAACGTAGAATTCCAGCAGTCCCTCAATGGTAGAGAAGATGGCTGACAGAGGGTTTTCGCAGCTGCATAGCCCCACCAGTGCCAACTTGCTTCAATGAATACCGCCTGGACAAGAGGGTCGTTCGGGTCGCTCTGACTCACAGAACAGTCAACAATTGATTGTTGGACCTAATAGAAAACTCCGCCGGCTGTGAGGACAAACGGCTCTCGGGACCCAGCGGTGGCGAAAAAAAACTCATATTTTCCCCTCTCCTAAGTCCAGTTGCCTCACTACGCCATAGGGAGCCGCGGTGGTGTAGTGGTTAGTCTACTCGTCTCCCACCTAGGCGAACCGGTTTCGATTTCCGGTGGGGTCGCTCCCGGATTTTCACAAGTGGGAATCGTGCCGGACGACGCCGCTGGTCGGCGGGTTTTCCCAAGGATCTCCCGTTTTCCCCGCCCTTTCATTCCTGCGCTGATCCGTGCTCACCTTGCTTCACCCTCATCGGCTCTCAAAATCTCGGATGTTCAGAGCCGGCCAAATCTCTCCACTCCACTCCACCATGCTATATCCTTACCAGAGCCTACGATATGTTGTTATTCTATCTGTATTCACTAATTCAAGCTCACAGCAATTAGTTATTATGTGGTGTACTTGTTTGCTCCTAAATGACTTGGAGTTCTATCATTACCCAGTTCTCTTCACCCGCAGCTGTCTCTGTATCATAGTTTTACCCACCCCAAGTGGCATGTGTTGGCAAGTTGTTACAGGACGTGGGTCTGNCGCAGCTGTCTCTGTATCATAGTTTTACCCACCCCAAGTGGCATGTGTTGGCAAGTTGTTACAGGACGTGGGTCTGTACAAGTGCTCTCTAACAACAAATAGAATAAGAGATAGGCATGAAAATATTGTATCGTTGTAGAGAGGCATGAAAATATTGTATCGTCGTCAGAACTACTTCTGTGTACAAAGTTATAGGATGCAAAACATAGAAAATGGAGAGAGAGAGAGAGAGAGAGAGAGAGAGAGAGAGAGAGAGAGAGAGCCACGTAAAAAAAAATTGTATTGACATCGGAACTACGTTAATGTGCAAAGTTTAGAGTCGATCGGATGTGTGGAAGTAGGTCAAAATTAGCTTACAAGATTTCACCATAACGAACAAGTGAAGCTAAATAAAAGCTTGATAAAAATTATTTATCACATAGGAGTTGTGAACCTAACCATAAAAATTACACGCAACTAAATGTACCTTTGGCTGGTACCCATTTCTGCTAGTCAAGAAGAGGTACCCACAGTACCAGCTAGAATTTGCTTACAGTTGGTACTTGTGTGTCTTCGCTGGGCCAGCAGCTTCACAGCTGGATTCTTGTCTAACTCGGGAGTGTTGTCTACGTCAGAGAGAGTAGCACCGGTGCACATTGGCGTTTATTGATAAGTGCAGCAATTAACATGCATGACCAGGATCTAATGTGTTTTTTACAAAATACCTTCTTGTGTAACATAGTTTAAGCACTGGAATAAAAAAATGGACTCAAAGCGCTATCTTGTGTAAACCTGTGTGCAGTTTCTGGCTAAAATGTTAAAATAATTTTGTTTTATGATTTATGGAGATTACAACATATTTCGTGTGAAAGGTGTTGAAATATATTTTTTAAAAATTTGCAATATATATTTAAGGTGTATAAAATTGTATTTTACTTAATTTATATTTACACATATACAGTAATACATTTGTAGTTTTATATTATGACAATAATTAAAGAGACATTCTTAACTCCGGATAAAAAAATGTTAATGGTTTGTAGTGAGTAGAAAACAATTATTTCACAATGTGAAACCGATAGGGATGTCAAATGTCAGCACCACGGTATGTCAGAGATATTGCTATTTAAAAACGCGCATGCAGCTTATTCAGCATGGAACACACGGTGACACGGGTATTTCCAACAACGTTTTACCTAATAGACATTATTGCACTTTCCATAACACAGTGTTGGCTGTCAACAACGAGGAACATTCCACACTGTTTACAGTGCGAATGAAGATTAATTGGCAGCGGAACATCCATAAGCAGAGATATCTCAAAACAGCAATATCTTCTATGTCCACTACTTTGAACAAATGGTTGAAAGAAGAGATATATTTCAAATAATCAATCACGTCACGGGCTTCGATCACAAAGTAAAAACACCAGCTTTTGGGGAGTGCATTTTGTTACAAATCGTGCAACCGGGTTATTACAAGCGTCGAACACAGAAAAAATATACAAAAAAGTAAATACATATAACTAAAGCTAATGGTTGCTTATAGTTCATTCAGGCAGGGAAANCCTGTGTGCAGTTTCTGGCTAAAATGTTAAAATAATTTTGTTTTATGATTTATGGAGATTACAACATATTTCGTGTGAAAGGTGTTGAAATATATTTTTAAAAAATTTGCAATATATATTCAAGGTGTATAAAATTGTATTTTACTTAATTTATGTTTGCACATATACAGTAATACATTTGTAGTTTTATATTATGACAATAATTAAAGAGACATTCTTAACTCCGGATAAAAAAATGTTAATGGTTTGTAGTGAGTAGAAAACAATTATTTCACAATGTGAAACCGATAGGGATGTCAAATGTCAGCACCGCGGTATGTCAGAGATATTGCTTTTTAAAAACGCGCACGCAGCTTATTCAGCATGGAACACACAGTGACACTGGTATTTCCAACAACGTTTTACCTAATAGACATTATTGCACTTTCCATAACACAGTGTTGGCTGTCAACAACGAGGAACATTCCACACTGTTTACAGTGCGAATGAAGATTAATTGGCAGCGGAACATCCATAAGCAGAGATATCTCAAAACAGCAATATCTTCTATGTCCACTACTTTGAACAAATGGTTGAAAGAAGAGATATATTTCAAATAATCAATCACGTCACGGGCTTCGATCACAAAGTAAAAACACCAGCTTTTGGGGAGTGTATTTTGTTACAAATCGTGCAACCGGGTTATTACAAGCGTCGAACGCAGAAAAAATATACAAAAAAGTAAATACATATAACTAAAGCTAATGGTTGCTTATAGTTCATTCAGGCAGGGAAANACAGAAAAAATATACAAAAAAGTAAATACATATAACTAAAGCTAATGGTTGCTTATAGTTCATTCAGGCAGGGAAATGCTGTTTCGTTGACACTTAAGAGTACCTCGGGCGTTTAAAAACACAAATGAAAACAACCCACCAATAAAAGTTAAGCACTTCAATAAATAAATATATTTTAGTAATATCTAAATCTTGTCAAGGGCAGGCTCATTGGACTACAAAATGTTCCGCACATTCCGGAATATTCTGGAAAACTCACTGTCATTTCTAACTAAAATGGAAATTTCACTTAACAATAGAGCATATCAGCATGGAGAGACCTCCTGCACGCTTCAGTTTAAAGCTTTCACCACAANGAAATTTCACTTAACAATAGAGCATATCAGCATGGAGAGACCTCCTGCACGCTTCAGTTTAAAGCTTTCACCACAAATCCACCGCATATTTCATTAAAAATCAGTCGGTAAAGCTGGACAAAAAACTGGCCACCATGCTCCCCACTGCTGAATTTCTTCCTTTGGAAAGATATGCTTTGACAGTAGGGAGTGAAGAGATTGGGCGGCTCTTAACAGAGAGGTCTTGAGAGCCGACGATGGTGATTGAGGTGAGTATGGGACAGCGCCGGGATCACAGGGTGGGGGAAACGGGAGATCTCCGAGAAAACCTGCCGACCAGCGCCATCGCCCGGCACGATTCCGACGTGCGAAAATCCGGGAGTGACCCAGCTGGGGATTGAACCCGGTTTGCCTTGGTGCGATGAGAGCAGGCTAACCGCTCAGCCACCGCTTCGACAGTAGTTTACGGGGTCCCCACAGACAAGGAACTAGAGAGAGCTGTGTCCTGCTTCACTACTAGAAAAATCTGCACCAAGTACTAAAATGACCATTACACACATTCTGGAAACCTTATGCGCATAAGTAATGCATAGTTCAAATGATTGGCTATTGTATACTACATAGAGTTTACCTGTAAATAAACTTTCAATTTTCTGGACAAGCTTCTTGACAATGCCTCTTCATTTTCGTAAAGTGAATATTATACAGGATTCTTTCAGCATTCGCAACACGCCTGGCCAATTTGAAGCCAGGCTTTCCATGGACCATCGCCACCAATTTCGTGTAGCCGCCATTGTCAGCAATTGTTCTGGATTAGTAATACGTTTAGATGTTTTTATTTATGCGGGCGTTCTGCTATCAGTATGTAAATGGGAAAGAGAAGTGATTCCACTTCTTCAACTCATATAACATTGTAGTTTCCAAAATAGCTCATGTAGCAGCATGTGCGACTATATGCGTGAGCGCTGGTAATCCACAGTGGGTACATCTTGACTATACAACGCACTCCATTGATATGATTAATATCGATGAATTGCCCCAAAGGCTCATAAAGCAAAAATTCTGACGCTGGGTATATCGTCATTTTGTGCTATCGACCAAAAGTCACTTACACGGAAACACATGCTTTGTTCATATTTGCATGTCGTTTAGCTGTGAAAATTTTTAATTCAATAGAGAGCATCTTCTTTGGTTCTAACTGTGAGATATCATGGAATGTCTTCAACTTCCCAGAATTGTTCGATTAAATCATCCACAGGTTCAAGTGAAGAAACAAAAAAAAAAGTTTGACATGACGGTTCACAGGCTTGCCTCTGGTTAACCTTACCCATCATCAGCCAACTAAAAGTAGTATTGATGGCAACTGGATCTCCAGGTGAACCGCTAATGCTCTCATCTCGAAAAATTTCAGGAAATACTTC
>NQII01005087.1:163231-176084 GCA_002778355.1 Clitarchus hookeri | reverse complement strand
CTGCTGGTGTAGCTGCTGCCGCTGGTGTAGCTGCTGCCGCTGGTGTAGCTGCTGAAGCTACTGCTTCTGCTGGAGCTGCTGCCGCTGGCAGCTTGTTGGTTGCTGCTGCTTGCTTCTTCTCTAGCCAAACTAACAATACAGAAAATTGCACTTTTTGTTTCAGGACTCTGAGTGGTTGGGACACATTTGCAGCATTTATAAATTCTGGGGAGGGCATAACCACCATGGACTTGTTCAACCTACTGCACAATGTTACTGTGGTCATTGTGCACACTTGCAGCGCCAATTCTGGACTCAAAGAAGAGTAAGCTATACAAATTAAAATTAAAATAATTCTCATAATTTAAGTCTCTTCTACCATTTCATTATAAAACAGTCNGAGTAAGCTATACAAATTAAAATTAAAATAATTCTCATAATTTAAGTCTCTTCTACCATTTCATTATAAAACAGTCACATGCACCTATTCCTGCCCAATGGTGAGCTAACGAGAATAGAACTTACAATAATTGGGTAATTCTTTCCCATTCCTGGCAAGCCGGACAACAGATAAGCTGATGGTTTGGGGATTGAACAGTAGCAGAAAATGGGGAGGAAATAGAACTACACACTCAGAGAAATCTCCCACACCGGTGGTAGGCTAGATCCCAACGTGAGCTAACTATGGGTCCACATTCTTTTAGTAATGGGGTGAAGCAAACCGCAAATGTTTTACACAGCTTCCATTTTGTATCCTCTCACAATCTTCCATTTCTTTAACTTCTACAGAAATATTTTTTTATTCCACATCACCTTCATCTGTACATATCACTACCGTACTTTCTTGTCAGACTTTTTTAACATTGCCCTGTACCTTGCACATTTTAGAAAACTTTATAATTATTTCTTTTCCGTCATTACACAAACTTTTCACTGTATTATAAATTTAACACTGTTCTGTATGACAGCCCATTTATGTAGATGGGTGGTCATTTAATTGTAAGATTTACTCTGGACTGTCAAGAGTATAAGTTAATAATAATAGCTCATGCAACAAACTGTTGTTTTTTTTTTTTTTTTTTTTTTTCCATTTTCGTCAACTGTTAGTTTAAAATGCTTAAACATAAAGCAAAAAAAAAGTAATCGTAAATTTATGTTTTTGATAAATATGCACTTATATTAGTAGTTTTATTTTCCAGACAAAAACTTTCCTCTTCCAAGGTCAACCTTCCACCACATGCATCAGTGATGCTACGACTATCATATGAACCACTGGACAGCATGGCAACATCTGCCGAGGAGCTAGACTTGCAAACTGAGCTGTTTCCTCAGGATCTCGACAACAGCACAATGATCAACGACAATGTCACAGAAATGTCGTCACAATTACATGACAACAGTACAGACATTACTACAGATGTAATCTACAGCACTTCCCAGTTACTTACTGAAGTAGAAACATCAACTGCAGCACCCGAGTATAGTACAGAAATATTGGCCGAGATATCAGATGTCAGTACAGATGTGTCTCTTGAAATACCATACAACAGTACAGAGGCGTCCGAGGTAGGAAATGAAAGTACAGAAATGTATACACATACTCCAGGAATAGAGAACAGTACAGAAATTTCTACAGCGGCAAATGTAAATAACCCAGAACTGTACTCTGGAGACTTTGCAGACAACGTGACATCAGCGGCTCCCTGCAACACTTGTACAAAAGCGCATCAGCAAACGGAATCCACTACCAGTAGCAAGGTGGGGGGAAGGCATAAACCGCAATTATTTACTTTATTGGTGATTTTGATATCGCCTGGCTTACTGTAGCCAGTAGAAACACGTCAGCTACTTGGCACTTACATCAGGGAAAGAGACTAATACAACTGACCTTTCTCTCTTGTCATTTAACTTCTTCAATTTTAGCTGCCACAAGTGTATGGTGCTGTTTTTTTTATCATGGTTGCGACAGAATACTCAGCTGTTTTACCAGTACAAAAATTATATGGTCAAACAAATGTTGTAAAACTGAGACATGCACCCCCTCAAATCACATGTGCCTTACTGTTATATTGCATCCAATATATGTAGAAATTAAATTGTATAAAGCCCTCACTATGTGACTGATTGTACATTTTCAATTGTTTAATGTACATACTCCAGAAAAATTTATATGTCTATTTATGTATTGTAAATAATTTTGTTAATAAATTTACTGTTGATAATTATAGTTAACTGCAACGTTTAGCAGTAGGTGTTTTTACTACGTTAACTGTGCCTTCCTAGTTAGTGAAACCATGTCACATTAAGTTGGAAATTATTGAAATAAATTTGATGCCAGTGTACAAGTATTCTCCCAACTTAACATACTGTCAAAGACCAACATCATGAATGATATACGTTCATTTGTTCAAATTTATACCGCTTTCTAAAAAAAAACCACTATAAAAGGTATAAATGAAGGTGTACGAAGCTAATTTGCTGCAAGAGTACTGAAATGCCACAGGTACTACAAATCTTCAAGGCCTTATGTTAACTACAGACTTCCAGTGTTTAACTGCCATAATATGTTCTTGCTAGAGATAAGCTCTAATTGTGATAATTACATTCCCGTTAACTCAGCTGTGTAAGATGTTAATAATTTGATTATTTATCTATGCTCGGGACATTGTTAAACTAAGATTTTTAATGGATCATAAATTGTATTGCAGTGTATGGTAATTCTCTTTTTGATGCAAGAAGTGCACAAAATTTCACGTAAAGGATCGGCAAGAGAAAATGATGGCAGCAGCACAAACCCCCAAGTTGCAACTCACAATTTTCTGCTTTCTAGTGAGCAAAGCAGACGATGCACAGGAGATTTACGAAGAGTCAGTTCCAGATGAGTCGAAGTTAGAGGACTTTGAAACAATCTTCCAGGAGGTTATTGACAAATGAAACGAGGTATTGGCAAATTTTTGTGTGTGGTGTGCTAGCCCACCAGCAGACAAAATTGACAGTAATATTAATGAAGTTAAGGGACTGTTCGCAGCTTACGAAGTTCTATTTTGCGAACTACGTAAATTAGACAATAAACTGCTGTAAAAAAAATTATGTTAGGTTTTCCAGGGGGCACTACTTGTGAGGCGCAAGCGGCTTTGTTGCCACTGCCTGTTTTCAGTGATATCCGTGCAGAATGGAGGGAATTCACAGAATTAAATATTCAATTCCATCAATTCCATGGTTGGCCATGTTTCTCACTTAACCAAGGTGCAATAAACTAAATATTTGTTGGGGTCTTAGAGGCGAGGCACGGGGCGTAGTGAGCAGTGTACACATTACGGCAACCCTCCACGTGCAAAAAATTCTCCACTTATCGACGTTGGACTGCTATAGTGAGGGTGCTATTAGCAAATTCGTAGCATGCGTGGAAGAGAACACGAATACTTTGAAGGCACAAGAATTTCCAGTTGAAAAGTGGGATTTATTACTGTTAAATATCTTGTTAGAGAAGCTGGACATACCTTCAAAGCAGGCGTTTTAGATGTCACATGAAGAGGACCTCCCCTCCTACCACTAACTAATGAAGTTTCCGGACTAGAAGGTAAGAGTAGCAGAGCAAGTGCGTTTAGCAACAAACACCTAGCCATTCCCAGAAGATTACAGGCAGATCACGTCAAACAAGCTAAAGGGAGGGAGGGGCTGGCTGTGTGTGTGTGTCGCTTCCGCAACGTGCACACAGGCCCGTCCTTGAGATGGCAGAGTGAGTTGAAAGTTTAGTGTGCAATGCAGTGAAGACAATAACGGGACTTTAAATGAAGCAACCTGGCATTCAAACAATACAGTACACTCCCCATTAAATAATAACCCTCACAATACAAATGCAGAATCTAATGTTAACTTTTGCTATAACAAGGAAAACATATTTTTAAAAAGTCTAAATTGTTTCATTACAAAGTTTGTGACAACCATACTGAATTTGACAAAAACATAAGCACTCGACTCTATTAATAAGTGTAGGCTACTTTCTCATTCAGTCTCAATAGGCTGGGTTGAAAATTCTTAGATTTCTATACATATTTAATTACTAGGAGCTTATTTAAATTTTACTGACTTGCACACGCACATGCACGCACACACAGATGTTTAAAAATACTGACCTGTTAGGTTTTTGTAAACATTTAAACATTTGATTTGAAAAAATTTAAGAAAAGTTAAACCATGCCTTTCTTGAAAAAATCTGCCATTTTTTTTTTTGTTTGGCACCGGAATTGATGATCAAATTTTTTTACTATTTCGGACTTTTCCGCGATAGTTAAAACTGTCCTTTTACGCTTTGTTGACATTGCGAAAACGACCCTACAGACTGAACAACCGTGCCCTAGCGATCGATAAACTTGCAAGATGTGGTGTTGGGGTGGTAACTGAGATGAGTGCAATCAGATACACGCTTCAATGGGTGGAAATGGATGACTCGCGCAGGTCTCTATGACAGGATGACAGTTTAAAGAGATAAACGTCAGCTCGCACTGCATGGCGATAGACATACAAGGCACCGCTGCTTGTTAAATGACACACGTTACCGCAAAAGTTACAGTAGACTTNCGATAAACTTGCAAGATGTGGTGTTGGGGTGGTAACTGAGATGAGTGCAATCAGATACACGCTTCAATGGGTGGAAATGGATGACTCGCGCAGGTCTCTATGACAGGATGACAGTTTAAAGAGATAAACGTCAGCTCGCACTGCATGGCGATAGACATACAAGGCACCGCTGCTTGTTAAATGACACACGTTACCGCAAAAGTTACAGTAGACTTTGAAAAAAGCCAAAAAGCTGCACGGATAAGCAGAAAACTGGTTCAGCGAAGCATCAATAAACGGGAGTGTACTGTACTACATTCTGTTCTATTTCTTGTACGTAAGGTAAGCTTTTACCTACTTTACTTATATTAAAAATGATTTTCATGTGATATTGACTTTTGAGTTTTTTTTATCATCATGGCCTGTCAATAAGTATTTGTGGCATAATTGAATTTTCCTCATTCGCAAAGGGCAAATTTAGGGGTCATCTTATATTCGAGGTGAGGTGAAGTGAAAAAGTGAATACGGTATATTCTAATTTTAATACACTTTTAAGTGAACAATGATCACATGTGCAAAGTCCAGAGTACATTAAATTTTATTTTTATTTAATTTGCCATGCCTTCATTAAATGACATGAAAAGAAATATTCTGAGCAGGGAACAGATGTCCCTGCAGGTGCAAAGAAACTCTGCTTGGCATAGAGAAAAAACAACAGCGATCCTGGTTGACTACTGTATTTACTCGCGTAATGCACACACTCAAGTTTTGAGCGGCAGAATTTGGTGTGTTCTTCCACCATTTGTAAAATTTAAATTGCCATGGGCCTTATAACTTTATTCACGTGTAGNTTTAAATTGCCATGGGCCTTATAACTTTATTCACGTGTAGGTCATGTGAAACCAAAGTTTTTTTTTTTTAGCCAAGTAAATATTTTACAAATCTGCTAATTCTTATACCTATGTGAATTAATAAAACTGAGGGCAAAAGAAATAATTTCAGTATTTGAAAACGTTTACCTGGCACTTCTAATTCAACTTTACAACACAGAACAACTTTTTCTCTGTCGATACCAACATTACTGGGTGCATGCTGGTCTGTGCCCATTAAAATATATGCAGGCAAGGGCAGCGACATTTACGAAAGGTTAATCTCAAAAGTGCTCAGTTAACTGCGAACAGCTGCAAACAGCACATACAATGTAACAAGACAAAGTTAAATACAATGCACTAGCAAAATGTGAATTTCCACTTACTAGCAAATACTCTCTGGGAACTTCCCAAAAATGATGGAGCATTACCTACAATTCTAAAAATTTTTTGACAATAATGAAAGTTTATAAGCTTGGTCCAGATGATGCACACAGCATCGTATCACATCTTCATGAATCCTCATCGTAGTTGGCATTGGCTTGATGTCCAGAGTAGTCTGCGCACGTGGCATGGTGGTGATCACTGTAATTAGTCACATAACTTGAAAACACAACTAAGTTTCTTACACTTGCTTATATATGTATACATATAAGAAATTCAAAAACCTTACCGGTGCCCCATGTTCCTTCTTTAAGCCCTTTGCTGTAACTTCTAATGGAACCAAATCCAGCTCCTCTGTTGCAATTCCGTACTCCTGCAATTTGGTCCAATATGTTTGTACAAGGTCATCACGAGACTTGCTTGCTCTTGACAGCTCGTACTGTAAATCCTGCACAGAATGTATTTATCAATCATCTATAACCAGAAAAAAAAAAAACCAGTTTTTTTTAGAAATGCAGATGTACTGATTCAATGATTCCAATACAAACTGCCGAGTCAGAAATTTGCCAGTTCTCATTATTTCTCTGGTGCAAAATCAATATGGTTTTTAAATGAAATAATTTGATCCAATAGGCAGACCTCTTTCAAATAAAATGATACCCCACAAGTGTATACTCAATGTTCTCTTGTCAAAAATGTTTGAAACAAGAATTGAGCGAGTTTTACCATGCATGGAGTCTTTTCAGGAGCTTCTTGTGGAAAAATCAGAGTGAAGTGGAATGAAGAGATTTGGGCGGCTCTTAACATCGAGGTCTTGAGAGCTGATGAGGGTGAAGCGAGGTGAGTATGGAGCGGCGCTGGGATGAAAGGGCAGGGAAAACGAGAGATCCCCAAGAAAACCCGCCAACCAGCAGCATCGTCCAGCATTATTCCCAATTGTGAAAATCCGGAGTGAACCAGCCGGGGACTGAACCCGGTTTGCCTTGGTGGGGTACGAGCAGTCTAACCGCTCACCCACCGTGGCCCCGAGGCAAGTAGAGAGTGAGCAAGAGTGGACCTTATAATTCACGTGTTTTCGAGGTGTTGAATATGCAAAACAGCTGCAGGCAGTTTGGAATCCTTAAGGCTTGTTCTAATCCAACAATATTTCATTATAGGCTGTTCTCAGTAAAATTAACAGTTTTGAAACATCAGCTGAATTTATACTTTCAGCCATGTTGTATCCTTCCGCCACATGTAAATAACACTGCTATGTGCTTTACTTTTCAACAAAATGTTTTTACATTTCACTGCTCGGGAAATTATAGTCTACATTCTACTGCATTTGCAAAAGTGAAAAATGTAATTGAATGTATTATAAATAAATATCTTCAAATGAATATATTTAATATCTGCTTGTGTACATTGGTTGTTTGTTTTTATAAAACACACCTTCTTAGTATTTTACTCTTTCAAGGCACCCAAAAGTGGAATTTTTGCTCATTATGCTGTCAGTTCAATCACGGCCGTATACTACCAGGGTGAGCAATCTCTTGTCGTAAACCCACATCGCTGAAAAGTCTGAGCGTGGAGTGAATTTTCTCGCATTGTAAGCACAGATACTCTTAGATAAAATGTAGAGTTATTTTGTTATTTGGCAAGTCAAAAAGCAGGAATGTACCTGTCATTAAAATGATAGAAAACGTCTTCAAAAACATTTGTTAACAACATCCAGGTAAATATTTTACAAGCAAAATTATTTCAAAATGTCGTGAATTGATACCTAAATTTATTTATACATGCACTTGCCCATGTCAGCTCAAATGCAATAAACTGTTGAATTAACATTCAGAAAAGCCATGTGTTGATTGCACTTTTCAATATTCTATAATAAGTATGAAGTTGAACAGTTTCAGGCAGTATTACTTCCAAAATTAGTGGCATACAAGTTCATTGATTTTGATAACCCTGAAGTTAACCTGTTTGATGAACGTAAATAAACATGTGCTCTTAACTTAACAGGATCGTAACATAATACAGCAACCATTAAAAAAAATTCAACTACGGTTTCTCTAAATTGTGCTGAAATTAGTAATAATAAATATTAACTTCGATTTACATACANTTTTATAAAACACACCTTCTTAGTATTTTACTCTTTCAAGGCACCCAAAAGTGGAATTTTTGCTCATTATGCTGTCGGTTCAATCACGGCCGTATACTACCAGGGTGAGCAATCTCTTGTCGTAAACCCACATCGCTGAAAAGTCTGAGCGTGGAGTGAATTTTCTCGCATTGCAAGCACATGATACTCTTAGATAAAATGTAGAATTATTTTGTTATTTGGCAAGTCAAAAAGCAGGAATGTACCTGTCGTTAAAATGATAGAAAACGTCTTCAAAAACATTTGTTAACAACATCCAGGTAAATATTTTACAAGCAAAATTATTTCAAAATGTCGTGAATTGATACCTAAATTTATTTATACATGCACTTGCCCATGTCAGCTCAAATACAATAAACTGTTGAACTAACATTCAGAAAAGCCATGTGTTGATTGCACTTTTCAATATTCTATAATAAGTATGAAGTTGAACAGTTTCAGGCAGTATTCCTTCCAAAATTAGTGGCATACAAGTTCATTGATTTTGATAACCCTGAAGTTAACCTGTTTGATGAACGTAAATAAACATGTGCTCTTAACTTAACAGGATCGTAACATAATACAGCAACCATTAAAAAAATTCAACTACGGTTTCTCTAAATTGTGCTGAAATTAGTAATAATAAATATTAACTTCGATTTACATACAGNAAAAAAATTCAACTACGGTTTCTCTAAATTGTGCTGAAATTAGTAATAATAAATATTAACTTCGATTTACATACAGGGACAGGAGTAAACATGTTCACACCAAATAAGATATTTGATTTTGTCATGGACAGAAAGTAATGAAATAAAAAAGTCATTATAAAACATGACAATTCATTGAGAAACTGTATCACAGTATTATGTAAGATTCTTTGCCGGTGATCTTCATAAAGATTCAGTGTTAGTTTTTCGCATGTGAAGACTAGTGTTTGCTGAAAAGTGAATGTGTGTTCGCTCTGACGTACACAACTGCAGGCAGTGCTTGGCATTTATCAGCGGAGATTTGAATGTTTACACAACCACTTTGCAAATGCATAGTCAAGTTAATTTTCTGCGTCATTAGAAACCAAACTATGTGAAACATGTTACTAAATAGCATTTATAAAGCACAAAGGAAATGATGTAATTTGCCACTAATTCACACATTATTTGAGTAAGACATTAATATGTTGAACTACTTTTAGTTATTCACTGCCAACTTCACAGACAGTGAAGCCAGCAATGTTAATGTTGAATTATGTGCAATACCAGGATTGTATTTTTTTCACGAAGGTTGGTTTAAAAAATGCTTGCTTTATCATGAACAGCCTTCACCTGTTTCAATGACTGAGGCAATAAAAAGCTTATTTATACTGTGCATTGAACAAGTGATTCATACAATTTTAACATATGAATGGAGTTTTAAAAAANAATAAAAAGCTTATTTATACTGTGCATTGAACAAGTGATTCATACAATTTTAACATATGAATGGAGTTTTAAAAAATGCAAAGAATTTTTTTATTTAACTAACCTAATTTAAACAGATTTTTGTGGTAGTAGATAAAACTCTATCTGGAAAAGAAATCCACAGGAAATATACTGACTACAGCACCAACACAAACAAGTGTGGATGTTTACTAAATCTGAACTAAATTTTAATAAGAATGTCTACAAAATTTCCGAGACACAAAAAAGTTCTGACAAACGAGCACAATCTGTTTCATTTTCACTCTTGAATTCTGCACGTGGAATTAAGACTAAAGAATCAAAACTCAAGAATCGTAAAACTTCTTCGGAGCACCAAATTTACAGTAGAGCNCACGTGGAATTAAGACTAAAGAATCAAAACTCAAGAATCGTAAAACTTCTTCGGAGCACCAAATTTACAGTAGAGCCCTGATCAAGGCTCAGATTGGTGTGGAAATATGATCAATATGTCAGATGAAGCAAGTTGGTATGAAAGCAAGCAGAGTTGCCCCACCAGCAGCAAGGTCATTAGAGACAGAACAAGTTGCCCAGAGAAGCTAGAATGGGCAGTTAATATTGATGCTCCATTAGCGTGTAATGTTCGTATAATTCACCATTATTTACGTCTCGGCAAATATGTCTAACTCTATTAAAAGCTATTACGATATAGGGTGTATAATGAATTGCTAGAAATAATCTGGTAATCATTTGAATTACTAAACATAATTCTAATAATGACCCAAAATTTCATCATGATGAAATATTAATTAGTGTTTGTAGGTCAATTAATGAATTGTTTATTACTTTTATTAGTGGGTGATGTTTATGTATAGGTGTATTCATTAGTTATAGGTTATTCGTAATGGTCTTTTATTATGAATGCCTGTATTAGGGAGAAATATCCCAGCATTCACATGGAGTGATACCATAAAACCATGGGAAAATGAAATCAGAACTGCTGTACTGGAATCTGAACCTGGTTCCTTCTGAATGTAAGTTCAGCGTGTTATCTCTCTGCCTCTTCAGTTGAGGCTGGGTTTTAGTGCAATCAGTTGAAAGACATTCTACAATATCATTTGTACCTGGATGACAGTGTTCTTGGCCTTGAGAATCTCCTCTATCTTCTGCTCCATGACGTAGGTGGTCCCTGCGCTCTTCCTAGACGCCGCGAGCACCTCCACGACCTGCGCGTCTTTCTGTCGCAAGAGCTCGACCAGAACCGACAACTTGCTTTGCAGCAGTACGATCTTGAGGCTCGACTTCTGCTGAATGTCCAAGGTCACCAACATGAATCCTTTCTGCAAGCCATCTCGTTTTTCCTGTAACTACGGCACCATCTCAATATAAAATACTTCATTTCGCAGTACTTTTAATTATAAAGTACATCATTGATATCCCTGGCAGATGTTACAATATTAAACACTTGTCTAGTATAAAGTACTTTTCACTTTTTCCATACTAAGTATAAAATTGAAAGTCGCTTCATGTAATTTGTATCAAGATTATATTTATTCACACACGTGTTTTCTAGCTTCACACAAATGAAAAACTTTTTTAAAGGTAGGTATATTCCTTGAATTAATTTTGTGATGGGACAATGAAATTTTTACTTAACTAGGCCAGTCATCAGCTGGTAGTTTCCAGCCGATGGCTGGCTTAGTTAAGTAAAAAATATCATCATCCCATCACAAAATTAAAACAACAAAAGATACAGTTTACATAGATTGGGTCCATTACAAACAATCACAGTTGTCATGATACAATATCATGCTACTGCATTAAGAGTCCATTTGGACAAAGCCTTCCACAGGTGTTTTTCTGCCTAAAATATAGAACTAGTTTCAATCCTGTTAAGAGTGTTACATCTACATGCGATGCAGGTATGCAAACCACTATTACGGTGCCATAATTTGTTAATTGTAGGCGTGTAGTATGGCAGAAACGTGCCGGAACACTGCTGTGGCAAAAAACTGTGAAATGTTTTTTTTGTTACCCAAGCATAATGTATTTCCAATCCATAATTATTATTGCTTTTTTTTTAGTGAACTTATGAAAACAGAACCATTACTGACAATGTGCATGCTTTGTTTAGAAAAACAAGTACACATTATTTTATAAACAGATTGGGTGAATTTATAAATTAAAATGTTTGGACGATAAACTACCACCATAGAATAATTTGCGATACAATTAAAACTCAAGCATGCCTACCTTGCTGCAGTCGGCAACATTGCATTTGCAATGCACCCCTCCAACCCTCACCCCCACTCCATTCCCTGTTCCAACGCCTGTCTGCCTACAAGGTACGTCACGCTAGCTTTGCTCATTTGTCGTTAAGTTGCTTGGTTATAAAAATAAAATTGAAAATATTACCTTTATTAATACTAATTGAAATTTATGTATGATAGAAGTGTTGCAATATNAAATTTATGTATGATAGAAGTGTTGCAATATATTTATCTCATTTTATTTTACCAATTCCAACAAGGAAATAAGTACAGGTACTCACACTCCCCTGCCCTCTCTCCAATCAAATTACCCCTAGGTCAAAATGTTACAGGACAGGTACATTTTCGACTACACCCCAGATTAATTGTAAAATGTAATCGCTTTGTTTATTTTAATATGCCACTGCATTATCCCAGAAGATAAACTATAGTAATGGTGGAAAATATTAAAACTTAAAAATGGTACACACATTCCTGCATTGCCTGGGATTCAAATTCAAGATGCCTTGCAACACAGGCAGGCGTTCCATCCAACTGTAGGCTGTTCACGGTAAAATGAGCACTTTTGAAAGCACTGCTTAAGATCTACTTGTATGCACGTTGTGTATTCTTCCACCTTACGTAAAATTAACACTGCCATGGACCTCATTACCGTATTCATGTGTTGGTCAAGTGAAACTATGAAATTATCAGAGAAGTAAATATTTTACAAATCTGCCAATTTTTGCACTTATAAAAAAAACAGAAAGCAAAATAAATTATTTAAGTTATCACAAATGGTTACCCAACACTTTTTATTCAGCGTTAAGATATGGAACTACTTTCCATCCATCATGAGAAAAGTTACATTATGCATGATAAAAAGTGTATGTTTTAACGATAAATGTGACAAACTTCCAACCGTGCTGCAAAATCAAGGACAGTAACCATAAACAAACTTTTTTTGTGAACCATAGGTATGATGCATTTACGCAGCGCTTCACCCAAAATGGCTTGCCACATAAACACAACCCCAACGCTAGCGATGATGCTTCCGAGTGCCACAACATTGGTTTGCATATAGTCGTGTACATCTGCAATGTATCGACATTTATTTCTACTGTGATCCACAATGATGTATTCCATGATACCATGATGTGTGTTGGATCCAGGGATTAAATAAAGGTTTTGTGCCCAGGTGTAATTTCTTCACTTGTTAAAAGAAGTGTGTATGTGAAACAGCAGCTTAAGTTAAAAGAAAGTGCTGTTACAAAA
>NQII01005087.1:125315-163217 GCA_002778355.1 Clitarchus hookeri | reverse complement strand
GGGGGGAAGTGAGCTTTCCACACGTTCTTTTATTTTTGCACTTAAATAATAAACATTTTTATTAAATCAGTCACAGGTTGAAAGAAGTTTACTGCTTTGGTTAATAAAAACTGCATAGAGTGTGCATGATGGGATAAAATGTTGAGAAAACATGGGAATGTTCAAAAAAGTTGTATCAGGGTATCATTATCGGTAGTGGTATCACAGTATCTGTTACTGTAGGAAAAAAAGGGTATTCCTGTTTCTATTTCACATTCATGATGAAGCAAATGTGCTTGGCTTACATAAAGAAAGTGCGAGATGATTGAGAAGCAGTGGNTTCTATTTCACATTCATGATGAAGCAAATGTGCTTGGCTTACATAAAGAAAGTGCGAGATGATTGAGAAGCAGTGGAGCTCATCCTGGGGATGCAGTCACTAGTTGGGGACGTTTGGAGGTGAAAGGGGTGACAGAAGGGAGAAAGGCGGAAGNGCTCATCCTGGGGATGCAGTCACTAGTTGGGGACGTTTGGAGGTGAAAGGGGTGACAGAAGGGAGCAAGGCGGAAGAGTTTAATATTGGGTTGCATGATCATGCCTTGAACCGCTATAAAACCTCATAATTATTATGAACTTTGAACCAAACATTTCCACAAGTGCTGCTAATATAGGTAGTCTTAATTAACAACGTAATAAAAAGGAGGAATGTGAAGTGCTTCCAGAAAACACCTTCACAATGATTACGTCAGCTGAATTGCCGACATGAAATATTTTTTAAAGCCGCCCTAATAATACTCTACGAACTCCAGTGAAATCCCGGGAAATACGCTGATGTCCAAAATTAACGCAACAAACAAAGATCCGTCCCTCCTGTGATAATTTTTCCACAAGATAGTATTGGGTGATAGTAAATTATAAAACACAAACAAAGTAAGCACTGTAACATCGTTTCTTGATGAACAAACAGGAAAAATCAACACATGTTCTACTGTTCAATATGGCATGTGATCACCTCTGGCAGCAATACAGGTCTTACAACTAAACAACATTACAAACAAAAAATTCTTTATAATGCTATATAATTAATTTTTATACAAAAAAATTGTATTACTTACACATTAAGTGTTTCATAATATAGCAGTGTACTAACCTCTTCCACCTGCAGGAGAAGAATGTCGTTTGCGTACTTTAGATTTTCAATTGCTTTCTCGCACTTCATAAGACGAGCCTTACTGTTCTGAAAATATGCAACCATAACAACAATATGCAACTATATTAGCAAAACAACAATATGNTAAGACGAGCCTTACTGTTCTGAAAATATGCAACCATAACAACAATATGCAACTATATTAGCAAAACAACAATATGTAACTATATTAGCAAAACAACAATATGCAACCATATCAGCATAACAACAATATGGCATTATGAATTTGCACAGAAANGCAAAACAACAATATGCAACCATATCAGCATAACAACAATATGGCATTATGAATTTGCACAGAAATGCAGAGACGTGCACAAAATAATACGTAATGATAGTGAAAATATTTTTACATCCTCTGCTTTATTCTTTCAGTTTGTAACGTTAAGTAAAATTTGGTTAAACGTCTCTCACAAATATCAGAACAAGAAACTTATCTGGTGATACTTTTACTTCATTCCTTTCTCTTTTCATTGGTTCTTTCCTCATTTAATGCCTGTTTCGCGCTTAAGGATCAGTGGGGAAAGAAGTTTACAGAAACTAGCGCTAGTCAGGAGCAGATCCAGACTTTCACTTTTACTTGGACAGGGGGGAGAAGAAGAGGGGTATTTTTGCGGTGTGCAGGTCTAGACTTTCAANCCCCCCCCTTCTGGATCCTCCCCTGATGCTAGTAGATGCAACAGTGCGTTGTAACAGCTTCTTGACAACCAAGCAT
Organism: Clitarchus hookeri; assembly: GCA_002778355.1. NCBI lineage: Eukaryota > Metazoa > Arthropoda > Insecta > Phasmatodea > Phasmatidae > Clitarchus > Clitarchus hookeri. The sequence goes on along the minus strand of NQII01005087.1, from coordinate 161,313 downwards.
TAAATATTACTACCCTCACCTCGTCTCCCAAGCTGAAAAAGTTCTATATGAACCTCTACATAAACCAGATTTTCAGAGGTTTTATCTACAGAAAAGGTGCACCTCTATTGTGTATTCAAAAAGAGTATGATCAAGAACTGTAATGAAATTTCCTGCATGTGGGGTTTCAACCTAGCATTTCTAGGAGCTCACTCCTTTACTTGCATCCAGGACAAGAAAAAAGAAGGTAGCGTTATAGTTTAGGTGGCTAGTCGCCATATCCCATTGCTAAGGTCCCCAGTTTAATATGAAGCCCAAATCTTTGAAAAATTATTAGACTGCAATTCTCATGTGGAACAAGTGACAAAAACTTACANGTTTAATATGAAGCCCAAATCTTTGAAAAATTATTAGACTGCAATTCTCATGTGGAACAAGTGACAAAAACTTACATGGGGAAAGGGTTTTTTCAGGGCACTCCCATTTCCTTACCACCTCCACTTCACTGCTACTCCACTTCCATCTCATCTTATTCATTTTCGGGCTGGCCAGAAAGAAGGGCCTGTCCCTCAGGTTGGATAACCAGCTCCACTTAGTTGAGCTGAGAGGTTTTTATTCTGCACTTAACATTGATGTCTTGAATGCTGGTGAAGGTGAAGTGAGGTGAAGATGAGGCAGTGGCAGAATGCAAGAGCAGGGGTAACAGAAGTGTCCATTGGCAATGTCAGTCATGTTTCCCACATGCAAAAATCCAGGTGATCCTGGTGGGAATCGAATCCAGTTTGCCTTGATGGGAGGTGAGCAATGGCATGGGGCAATATTTTGACATGGGAATGCACAATGGTGCAGGTTCTTTCCCAAGCTAGTAAAAGAGGGGTGCAAAGTCTCTCCCCATGAAAAAGAAAAAAAACGTGAATATTTAAGGTAAAATTGCTTTGCTTACTAGTTAAGCATTTTTAAACATTCATGTTTGCCAATTTAACAGTGTAGAGGCATATGGATTATCTAGGTATATGATACAATTACAAACACTATTCCAACATTCCTTCATCAGGACACCAATGTAACTCAATACAGACAAAAGCTAGCTACAAAACGTGCTGTCACATACTGTACTCACTTTCAAGCATTAAGATACAAAGAAAGATGATACTTTTGTCATTATCTTTCCATACACTGACGTCCTGCACATTTGAAAAGTGCAATGAAAGAACTGTCTGCACAGGCTGTCACCCACACCACTCCCCACAACAAACCCATGTACACTGGAGAGCCGAAAAAAAACTGGTATAGGTGTGCGTATGCAAATAACAGAGGTATGGAACCAATCAGAGTAACGTGATGCATCGGCAGCGCCTATATAAGACAACAAGCGTCTGGCAAAGTTGCTGGATCGGTTACTGCGGCTACAATGGCAGGTTATCAAGATTTAAGTGAGTTTGAACGTGGTGTTATAGTCGACGCACGAGAGATGGGACATGGCATCCCCGAGGTAGCGATAAAATTTGGATTTTCGCGTATGACCATTTCAGGAGTGTACAGTGAATATCGGGAATCCTGAAAAACATAAAATCATCAACATCGCTGCGGCCGGAAAAAGATCGTGAAAGAACAGGACAAACGACGACTGGCGAGAATCATTAAACAAGACAGACGTGCAACCCTTTCTCAAATTGGCGCAGATTTCTATGCTGGGGCATCAACAAGTGCCAGCGTGCGAACTATTCAACGGACCATCATTGATATGGGCTTTCGGAGCCGAAGGCCCACTCGTGTACCGTTGTTGACTGACACGACACAAAGCTTTACGCCTTGCCTTGGCCCGCTAACACCGCCATTGGACTGTTAATCACTGGAAACACGTTGCCTGGTCTGACGAGTCTCATTTCCAATTGGATCGGGCGGCTGGACATGTACGGGTATGGAGACATCCTCATGAATCCATGGGCCCTACATGTCAACACGGGACTGTTCAAGCTGGCGGAGGCTCTGTCATGGTGTGGGGCGTGTGCAGTTGGCGTGAAATGGGACCCCTGATATGTCTAGATATGACTGACAGGTGACAGATATGTAAGCATCCTGTCCTATCACCTGCACCCATTCATGTCCATTGTGCATTCCGACGGACGTGGACAATTCCAGCAGGCGTATGATTGTGTGTAGGGCACCACACCAGCTACACAGTAGTGCTGTAATTAAAGCTGTAAATTATGCATTGTAAAGTTCCACATGTGATACATTAAGTAATGACAGTACACATTAACACACACCACTACTCTACAGTACAAGCATAGAGTCGAACTAGCTAATCACAATAGGAGTCCACAAGACATTGTTAGACAGGCAGGATTTACATCAGATGTTCAAATTGCCCACCATCCATTTGCTGGCGTGCACGCCTACCGTAGAACATTACCTTGCACATTATTCAGCATCTCTTCATTAACCACAGTAATCACAGCACACAGATTTGTTACTATATCTGTAATCCACACACAAACATATGCTAGCTTCATGGGGCTGCTACAACCAAATGATTAGTCATAATGCAAAATGACCTATGTAGGTATTTTCTTGACAGTTTTTTCACTTCTGTATGTAACACCGGTGTTAGAATCCATTATTTTTTTATATGTATTGTACACCCTATGAAATTGCTAATAGCTCAACCATAACATAGGACTTATTACACAACTGCCAGTTCGAAATTCAAAAGGCAGCATAACAAATTAGAAAATGGAAACTTGTGGCAGAGAAAGAAATAAATGAAATTTTCATAATAAGTGCATGCTTATTAAGAAAGTAACACTCCTTCCGCCCAGTGGAGAATCCAAAGGGGTCCTAAGTCCCTCCCTTGAACTNGCATGCTTATTAAGAAAGTAACACTCCTTCCGCCCAGTGGAGAATCCAAAGGGGTCCTAAGTCCCTCCCTTGAACTGGATTAAATATTATTCTTGAAATAACTGATTTTTAATAGTGCAGTATTAATACATTAATTTTAAGTATTTAGATAAACTATTCACTATATATTGAAATTCATATGTAGCATTAAAACCTAATTCTTACTGGTAAGTACACAGTAGNCAGTATGATCTTAATGCAGCATCCCACCCCTCATGTATGGCTCCGCCTACAGAAGGAGGAGCTAACCCCAAGCGCAGGTGAATATATGTCCCTGCACCGCCGCAGAATGGCAGTTCACCCTCGCACCAGGGCTCTCTTTTCAGTCTACTCTCTTCTGCTCTCCTCACGAGAGACCACCAGTTGATCTTCAGCTACCAACGCTGGACTTCTTCCTGCACACACTGCAACCCCAGAAGAGTCGTCGTCCCCCACTTAGCACTTGACATTGCGGTCAACACCCACATGCCATAACCTCCTCAAGTCCCTTCAGGACGCCACAAGCTTCGGTTAGGGTTTAGTTGTGATCACTGCTACCTAGTTGTTGCTCTGTGATCTTTTATTTCGCCCTTCAGGCCAGGCTCTTCACGCCTACAGGCACCTTCACCTGTCTTTGCTGCCTTCCAAAGAGTTAATCAGAGCCTTGGTTACAGTAGGAGAGTATGGGTCATCATGTCTTATTCTAGAGAGAGAAAAACATGTATCCAGTTTAACTGCTGTCTACGCTTTCTTGTGTGAATTGTGCTTTGTCATCCCCTGTAAGTGACACGCCACAACTGAGAGGCAGGGAAACGCTAAATTAAAACATATTTGTTGATCTTATTGTAGGACTGTGGCCCGTCTCCTAAAAGGGACTGGATGTACGTCAGCAAAACAACCTATTAGACGGCCGCCCATACTGTGGACCAGGTACGTAAAGGCACCTGGTCCACATGTACGGTAGAGCCACAACCACTAGCAAGACACGACAAAGAGGCTAGATTCCCCTTGTCAGCTAACTCACTGCCTCCACCGTGTATAAACATGCCAGAGGGCGTGCCAGGCCTGGCAAGGAAGGCTCTACCCCTTCCGAATTACACTCCAACTAGGGTTATCGTTGCCTGCCACACTGTTGCGAAAGAGTACCGCACCACCAAATTCCCTGGTAAATGCAGTTCACCCACAGGAGGGGTAGTAAGTGGAGCGACAGGAGGCCAACTGCTATCCTGTCTGGTAAACCAGCCCTGATTAAACCATCAGCCTCTGCCTTCAGCTTTTTGACCCCTCTGGAACAAGCTCATGCTACCCGCTAACTGTCGAGGCTTCAACCTCACAGTTCTGGTCCCCTGGTGAAGCTCCCCGGGGCTGTACACCCAGTCATCGAGATCCTCCGCCTCCAACCAGCACCAGTGGGCCGACAGCCCGCCAGCCGCAGCCAAGCCATCCGGCAGATGCCGTCGCCACCTACCAGCTGGGCCAGGAGGCCCGTCATTGGACCAACGTCGACGAGCACCCCTCGACTGGCACTGGGAGATAAGCCAGCAGCTCCGTCAACACCCCACAATCGTAAATATTAGGACCTATAAACCCCTTTTACCTGTGCACCTGATCTAGCACAAACTCAAGACAACTTCCATTGAGGCGCTGACATGTTCCTGCCTATAGACCGTCACGCGTCAGTAATAACAATAATATTTTATTTTTCCTTCTCAGACTACACTCAGTTTATTGTCCTTGTGTCCCCTAAGGCAGAGAACTTACCACAAGTGAGGTTCTCGCCCCTTCATTGCAGGCCATTGCCTTCTTCAATGCATCCACTTCAGCTGTCGCTACCTTCAGTGGCTCTGCCAGCTTGCAATGTTGAGCAACTGCATTTTTCAGCTGCTTCCTCATCAGCTTCTCTTGACTCTGAGCGTAGATCAATTCCTCCTGCATGCACGACAGACATCTGCTTCAGTAACCAACATCAACACATTTATATAATTTACATACACTTCACCAACCATTACCCTAGCAATGGTAACCACTAGAAAACAACAGAAGCCCATAGCCTGTGGTACATAAAAACCAACAAACCACAACAGAAGCCAACAGACTATGGTACATCAAAAACCAACAAACTAAAACAGAAACCAACAGACAGAAGTCAATGGAAACCACTAGAATACAACACAAATTAAAATATTAATTTACAACAGAAACCAACCTAATCCACTAGAAGTTGTTGTACCCCAATATAAAACCAAACGAATGGTTCCAGTGTTTTCCGACAACAGGAAGCAACAGAAACCACTGAAATGTTCTCTGGCCACTAAATTTGTATANTTTTCCGACAACAGGAAGCAACAGAAACCACTGGAATCCAATAAAAGCTATTGGGTCACCAATGGAAAACAATAGAAACCACCAAAAAGATATTAGAATAATAATTCCACAGAACAGATATTACTGAAATTTCTGTTGTAAATTTTTGGTAGGAATCCTTTACATAAAATATTGTGCATAATTTTTGTTTACAAATTCTTAGGTGGCCCAATTAGGGGTTGCAGTGTTTAGCCTAGAAGTGTTCTGCCTCTAGATGTTTTACCTACATCAATTTGCCTAATAGGCACTTTTTTTAACATCTGCCTGAAGGCGTTTCATCTACACATGTTTTGCCTGTAATACATTCTGCAAAAAAGGTTTTTGCAAACAAGCATCTGCCTAACAACTGTTTAACCTAAAAATTTTGCAACTTTCTTATATTCCCAAACTAATGTTTTTCACAACTGGTGTTTTAACTCAAAGTTTTATTTTAGTGCCTACAGGCATTTTTGCCAAACCATGAGAATATTTTTTCCACTAATTAATACGAAGTAAAATATTGTACTGCTGAAATACCATTACACGATAACCATACACTGCTTTATTTGCTGAAACAATATGAGAAGAAATGTGTATTTTATGCAATTATTAGTACTATCATGTCTAAAAACTCTTGGCAAACCAATGAGCTTTGCCTGAAAGAAGAAGAAACACACAGTACAGTGCAAACTGATGTTTCTGTACGTATAAAGAACATGGGATTTTCAAGCTTGACATGGTGGTGCAANCACACAGTACAGTGCAAACTGATGTTTCTGTACGTATAAAGAACATGGGATTTTCAAGCTTGACATGGTGGTGCAAAGATGTTAATTTTTGCCCCCCTCCTGAACCAACTGAACTAGCCATAAGGAGAATGGGCAAAGCCACTTCAAGTCAANGGATGTTAATTTTTGCCCCCCTCCTGAACCAACTGAACTAGCCATAAGGAGAATGGGCAAAGCCACTTCAAGTCACCCAGTTTCCTTGACCAGTACGCGTCAAAACACTTGCAAGTAACACCTCTGTCAGTGACTGGCATCAGTGTTTCTTTTTATAGACCCTGTTAACATAACTGCAAGCTCATTATATCATGTGTTCATTTTGCTGTATGGGTGTGAATGGCACGAGGAACCCGTGAGCTGTCAGGTGACCACGGAACCTCTCTAGAAGGAACGCGTACTTGCACAGTGGCAAGAGAGACATCACCTGTGTTCTAGGCACACAACGACAGGAATGTGGAGTGGAGAGGTTTGGGCTGCTCTTAAAATCAAGCATGAGGGCGAAGCGAGGGGGATATGGAGCAGCACCAGAATGCAAGGATGAAGGAAACATGAGATCCCTAGGAAAACCCAAAGACTGATGGCATTGTCCAGCATGACTTCCACAAACAAAAGTCCAGGAAGTGACCTCGCTGGGAATAGAACCCAGTTCCCCTTGGCAGGAGGCAAGTGCTTTATCAGCTATGCCGACCATGGCCCCCACAATGACAAAATGGTTTCTGGACCCTAAATGTCAGCCTACTGCGCCGGTACCAGGGGCCAACATCATTAAACATACCTTGGCCAACCACAAGAGGATGTTCTCAATCTACAGTAGTGGCAAAGTCTGTGAAAATTAATCACACCAGAGTTGTGTATCTGCCACGTTAAACTTGTGAGAACCNTCTACAGTAGTGGCAAAGTCTGTGAAAATTAATCACACCAGAGTTGTGTATCTGCCACGTTAAACTTGTGAGAACCCCATTAAAAGGATTTTCATCCTTACAGGACCTACATATGTACCAGGCACCCAGCAGTAGGAGATTACCAATCAACCAATGAGCCAAAAGTGAGTCCTAAATACTTTGACGGCTTCAGTTGAGTTGAGAGACTTGGGTGGCTCTTAACAACGTCTTGAGAGCCTGAGGGTGAAATGAGGCGAGAATGGAGAAGCACCAGAATGCAAGGGCATGGGAAATGGGAGATCCCAGAGGAAATCCGCCAATCAGCGGCATCATCTGGCACAATTTCCACTTGCGAAAATCCGGGAGTGATCCAGTCGGGTATTGAACCCAGTTCACCTTGGTGGGAGGCAAGCAGTCCAACCGCTCAACCACCGTGACTCATTTGATGACTTCAGAAACAAAATTATACACCTAAAGGACATAGATTTAACCCAAGAAAAGAACACAACTTGTATGAGGGCCTATTCAGAAGTCATGGCAATTATTGTTTATATCCTGAAAATGATCCAACACAGGAAATGTACTGTGTACAGGTGAAAGTGTATGACAAGTACGTTTGAAAGTGGACATCACATGGGGGTATGGATGCAGGAATGTCCAACAAGGAACAGAGACAAACATGGCTGCTTGAAATCACTGTTTAATTGATTTATTCTTGTACATCCTGCATGCACTCATTTGAATTGGTACGTATTGTATGTGTACGAGCTGTTTAACATCCTTCAAAGTAGTCTCCGAGGTTGTCCACAGTTCGTTGCCAACGATGAGGCAGACTATAAATACCATTGGCTGCATGAGATCCATCAATGTGCGCCACCTCTTGTCGAAATGCTGTGACGATGTCTGCCTCATCACTGGCAACGAACCGTGGACAACCTCGATTACTTTGAAGGATGTTAAACAGCTCGTACACGTATGATACATACCCGTTCAAATGAGTGTATACAGTTTGTATGAGAATGTATATATTAAACTGTGATTTCAAGCAACACCCCATGTGATGTCACCTTTAAAACGTACTTGTCGTACACTTTCAACTGTACGTAGTACATTTCCTGTGGTGGGTCATTTTCGGGAGATAAACAATAGTTGCCATGACTTCTGAATCAGCCCTTGTAACATTTACTCACCTTGAGAGAGCTGATACTGTTCAAATTACTCAAGATAATGTCATCATGGTAATGCTTCACATCAGACAGTGATTTCTCCTGTTTTTCAACCAAACTATAAATCTTGCATTCTTTCTGCTCCTCCCGTTTTGCTAGCTCACTGCTGTGACTGAGAGTTACATCCCTGCGGACAGCTTCCGACTTCTTCTCAAAGCGGCTGTACATATCTCGTACTTCTAACAGAAATTCTGCATGTTTGTCGCTTACCTCTTGTCTGTGCTGCTGTGTACACAAAATAAAAATTAATTGCTCTATGCAGGAGCAGTTGGCTTCATAAATCAAAAACAAATAGGTTATATAATTTTACTTTTTTTTTACCAAGAACATTTCCAAATNGAGCAGTTGGCTTCATAAATCAAAAACAAATAGGTTATATAATTTTACTTTTTTTTTACCAAGAACATTTCCAAATTTTTACTTTTAAAAAATTTATTTTAAAAAAAACTACAAATTAAAAATTTAAGAAATTCAATAAATTACATTATTATATAGTACATGATGCACTTTGAGTAAAACTGGCAAGAAAGACATTTGAATTTAATGTGGGACATCAGGACATTTTATCATATCAAAAACAATGGGAACTGGAAAAAAAAATGATCAGGGACCCTCACTTACAAGAGACACACCTGTTTGCATTAAAATTTGTATTTTAAAAATTGTAGGTTAATGAATGCTATAAAAACCTTAAAATTTTTAGTGTTTCGGATTTATCAATTATTTCAAAACCGACCAACGAATATGCTACTGCAAATTTTAACAAGATTTTACTACACCCATATTAGTGATTTAGTCAAATCAAAGGCATTAACAGTAAAGAAAAAATACACTATTTCATGTGTTTCAGAGATTTAATCTAACAATTTGTCATGTCTGAAAAGACAACTGAAAGACTTTTTAGGCCCCACCATTTTACTGAGGGTTTATAATGTTAACACATTTATGGGATATTTATAGAACCACGTAGTGCACAGCTGGAATACTTCAAACACTATCCACAGAACAGTGCTGCAGTCACTCGCCCTCAAGCATGTGATGAGAGGTTCGGTTTGATACTTAGCAATAAGGTCTTGGGCACCAGTGAAGGAGAAGTGAGGTGGAGATAGAGCAACAGCAGAATGCAAGACGAGGGGGAGGTGGGAGGACTCTGGGAAAATCCACTAGCCAATGGTGAAGTTTGCCACGTTTCCCACGTGCAAAACTCCAGGGCTGACCTTGTAAGGNCTGGGAAAATCCACTAGCCAATGGTGAAGTTTGCCACGTTTCCCACGTGCAAAACTCCAGGGCTGACCTTGTAAGGCATTAAATCCAGTTCACCTACGTGAAAGACGAGTGACCTGACCACTGCACCACTACAGGTCACCACAAGCATGTAATGTTTGTCACTCCTTTACAACCACGTTCCCTTCTTTTCATCGGTGTTTCACAACTGAGGTCTGTTCACAGGTAACCCTTGTAAATGACCTTGCTATCTTCCTCCCCACTCACCACCACTCTTGCCAAACTGTCAACGGACTGAGAAAGTGTCATTTGGTATTCAACTAGACTAGGTTTGCAGTTCCCATTTGTTTAAGTACAAATGCCCAAGAGATAATGAATTTTTTCACTGGGATAAAAAAACACAAATTATGAAAATCTTAAAATTGGCAAATAAAAATAAGCAAGTGTTAATGTGCACAAAATATTTAGTTGGAGACAGTATTTCTACATCACCAGAGGAAGGGAAAAAGGAGGTTTCAATCGCTATAAGAAACTGTTTTTGGCTAAGCTCATCTGCTAATGACAAAAAGGTCTTTGAAGGAACCATACATTCTAAGTTTTTGTTGACGGGACAATCGACTAAACTACACATTCATTTTCAGTAATTGTTAACAATTTGAACAGGTGTTCTAGGTTCCTGTGCTAATAAGTAATAAAACTTTTAAGGAATGTCATTTTTTTTTTTTAAGTTATTTATAATTTAACCATTAACTTAACTATATGTGTGTCTAACAGTAATATAATAATTTTTTCCATTACTAGCAATAACTTGGTGACATGAAACCAGTATTCAACATGTCGCTACAGTTATGCATTTTGATACACTGGATAGTTCTTATAGTTCATTTCATATAAGGGAGGCCACATTCTGACAGTCGGTGAGTGGCAAATTGATGTATTCAAAACAAACAACGCGCCATTTACAAAATCCTGTATCAGCTGATGCTAGAACGAACAAAAGTTAATATTACGTTGGCTATTCTGAGTGCACTGCCAACACACATTAGACCAGCCGAAAATACACGATAAAAAAGAGTTCCAAGGTTAATTAATACATTTTATTTTACGTGGTCATAAAGCGGTTTTTAGTGTTGAAAACTAAACTTTGTGCTAAAGTAGAAATGTATAGGTGTTCAAAATTAAAGTCACATTAAAACAATCCATATCCAAATAAAACACAATTTCAAAAACTTTTTTCACGTCTTATCCCCCCCCTCTCCAACACGGCTTTCCTCTTGTGTTTGATATTATTTCCAAAAGCATACAGAAATTATGCATAATATTGTTAGAATATTTTTTCTAATAATCTGACGAAAAATATTTTAATNTCTAATAATCTGATGAAAAATATTTCAAATTCCTTTCGTTCCGAGCCAGTAACAGAACAACAGCAAACCTCACAAAGACTCTACCTCTTAAGAAAAAAATGTGACTCAGAGCACGCGCTGAAATGTTGTGCGCGCCATCTGTGAGGTCCTTTTCAAAGTATAACAAGCCAGAAGAGAATAGCTTTTGTTTGCTTTATATAATAAATTTATGAACATATACCAATAGTTTTATTTTTCCCGAGCTTTACATAATTTTTAAAGTAACGTATATTTTGTGTACAGCGTTTACGAACGAACCTACACACGACACCCTCGAAACACTCTCGCCGCCTGCCGCGCCTACCCAAGTAGTTCACCAATTGCCGCACGAAGCGTCACGTACTGGACGCGCTGACTCGTCGCACCCAGTTGGTGGCGAATGGATACATAAACTTAAAGTAAACATTGGCGCGGCGATCGTCAACTGTCAAGAATGTGGCCTTCACATATGGTACACAGTATACAAAGATCCTTTTTTTTTTTGCCTTGGTGATTAACTTGTTTCCTTCGATCTTGTAAAACTGTAAATGTACTGACAAATTTGCATGCGACGTCTTATAACTGTAAAATTTCACGGCATTTTTTAAGTTATATAAAAGACAGTGTGACAGCGGACAGTTTTTATGCAAAATATTTATTGAACAATCAAGCATAAAGACAAATTTGCTAGCCAGTATGAGACTGCACATGTCGAGTACTGTAATAGGCTACATTTCTTTCTTTACTTTCTGTAAATACGTAAGTGCTGCTTCAAGACATTATTTCATAGGACAGTTTGTACCCATTAAAATACATGCAGGTAAAGTAAGTGACATTTTGCAAAGGTTGATTTCAAACATGCTCATTTAACCCTGGACAGCGTATAAATATATGATTTGAGAAACCAAATTATAAATATGTGGACAAAGTTTTTAAGTGTCTCTTACGTCTAAGATTTTAAATATGTACATATGCATACAGAACAGCTTCTATGGCTCTTAAGTTCCTGTAGTGGTTTCAATATATGTGCACGGTTATCGCACAGTTCACTAGCACACCATGCCACAAGCTATGAAGAGGTCTCACTCAATTCCACAGCAAACATGTTGAAGACTGTCTTATTTTCAGACTGAAGAAAGATTTGGGTAACAAATAAAAGTGCTTCAGGAAAGAAATCTGCAAGCCATGACTGTAAAACAAAGCATTCGATCTCAAGGTAAACACAGAGTGTTACAAAGTAACCGAGACCAACTAGCGCACTATAAACTACACGCAAGCATAAACTTCACACTACACATAAGAATGACTTGAAGTAAGTAGTGTTCACGTGATTATGAATAACACTCCTATGTTAAAGTGTGATGGTCATATTTTTCCAGATTCCATCATCTGTCATCCTTTTTATTGTGCTCGTTTTGAAGACGTTGCAGGTTGTTGTGTAAAATGTTTGGCAATTTCAAGAACTCAAGAGGGTTTCCTGAGTTGTAACTTTGTATCTCAAGTTACTTGACACCATTATCTACTAGTCTGTTTTACTATATGATGGCCAACAGCAGTGGGCAAGCCCTCTGCGAGGTACCAGCTGTGACGGGCGCCCTGCTAGTAGTTTAAAAGACTCCACTCTTCCACATGTCGTGCACCATTGCGCAATTTAAAATTATGTTTATTTACTAGACTGAACTTGGTGCATGTTCAGGATTAAGGAATTTGTCACCTTAAAGAATAAACAATCTTTTGAGCTGTCCGAGTTTAAAAAATACAAAAAGCACGTGTCTTGCAAACATTTTTACACATACCTGTTGAAAGGTTCAAATGAGAAAACTGCTTCATAACTGGCTCAAAGTTGCTCAAATTTTTTTCGTACTCAGAGAGCAACAGGGGCTGCCAAAGGGAGTAAGAGAAGAGAGTGGCTTGTGTGGCGCCTAAGAGGAGAAGACATTCTGCCAGCTCGTCTACGAGTTCAGTACCTGCTGTAGATCTGATAACAATAATTTTCAAGATTTTCTGCAAATAAGAAGTTACGCCAGTAATGCTAATTGCAGTGTGCCGAAGCCTCGTCGATACTTCTGAACAGGACATCCTAGCTATCTTTACTGCATTACTTCATCCTGGCATAAGCAACCATCGTTAGTAACGAACACAGCACCTAATGCACCATTACCCTTAGAAATGCAGACTTATTCACCCAATAAATAATCCACATAACTGTTTTAAACTGGGGTCGCTTTTCTCATGTCGTGCAACAGCAATACATTAACTTAATTTTTTAGATGCTAACCTAATAAGAACATTGGGATATTTGCTTATGTAGTTAATGNGACAGCAATACATTAACTTAATTTTTTAGATGCTAACCTAATAAGAACATTGGGATATTTGCTTATGTAGTTAATGTTACATAAAATACAGCAAGTATTATAACTAATGTGAGCAATTATTAACAAAATGTTACGAGAAACACATATAGATGACGGCTGATCATGTATTATTTAGCATACCTATGTCAAGAAACTACCATTTTAATGAATATACATAGTCACATGTTTGAGTGCTAAACTCCAGCAAGGTATAAAATAAATAATCAAAAAATTAATGTTTAAATACTGTTAGCATAGTGAAAATAAATATAAGAAAATGAACCAATTTGTGTACTAGAGAATCAATTAGAGTACTGCTGCAGTATGCGAGCCTTAACTTCTTTTTAATAGCAAATTTTATTAGTAATGTGGTGCACTGCCTGGTTCAACAACACTACCAGGTGGAACTAAGCGCACACATCTGCGCCATGTTGCTCGCAGTAGAGAACATTACAAATGTTACAGTTTTGTAGACCATTTACACATCCAGCAACAACATGCGTGCACAGTAGTAACGGAAATGAAATCACTGCTGTTGCCTTTTGTGAGTACAGAAGCGTTTCGAGTACCTACCATCTGCAGATTCTTTACTTGTTCACGGGACGTCAGCTCTTGCTCAAGTAGTTCTCTCTGAATATGTTTATTATCTGCGACTAGAAGAAGATTATCCTTTATGTAACGATATTCAGCCAATTCCACATGAATTACACCTTCAGCCTNTTATCTGCGACTAGAAGAAGATTATCCTTTATGTAACGATATTCAGCCAATTCCACATGAATTACACCTTCAGCCTACAAAAGCACAGTAACTTTACATTCATATAATTATGTACAGTCATACAACCATTAATTACCAACTATTATTCTTGCTGTAAAGGTACCAATCAGCATCACTACTGTTCCCAAGCATCATTGAAAAATGTATGAATAAATGTAACGCATAGTGAACATTATCAAAGATAATCATCATAATACAGTACTAGAAATCCATAATAAATTATAAATCTATCAACTTACTCTATGCCAGATAAAGCATAGTTGTTAGGTTACTAAAAACAATGACATCATTGTAAACAACAATGTAATTATTATGTTTTCCCATTATGAAAAATGTTACATCGACAGGTTAAGTTTATAGTGCCACAAAACATTAATAATTTGTGTATTACTTGTGACATTGAGTACTGCATGTAAACTACATCCCCACCCAATGGTTTATCACCAAGAGCTGCCAGGACATTTTGCAGCGCAGTCAGCCTTAGCATGAAGTTACTGTGCAAAGAGCAGACTGGATAACATGCGCGAGAGACGTTGTGCAGAGTGTGAAGGTGCCAAGCAACTACTTTGTGCTTGCAGGCTGGGTCGTCTTCTGCTACCATTCTATATCAATCTGCCGGGAAAAAAACACGTATGCGCAGCCGCATATGCTTTCACTCTTTTGATTGGTTCACTCGTCAGATGCTTGTCATTTGGTAGAGACTGAACTCCCAAAATAAGTACTCAATCAGCACAGGATTGGGGATCTGGCGATTGTTGAGTAGTCCCAGTAGGGTGTGTTTGTTTTGTAACAGTTCCTGTTTCCAAGACAGTGGCGAGGCAACTATGGTAAACGTGGGTAGTTTTTAGTTGAGCAGGTTGGCCAGTGTCCACATTAAAAGAATAAAGTAACCTCTTATAGGTATATAAGCTTATTTATTTATCGGTAAGTTTGTACAAGAAAAGGGACAATTCAAAAAACTTGTGGAGGCAGGGATTACCTATTTCTGGAGATGGCAGGTGGGCAAAGTTCGGCATGACCAATGGGGCACTTCTGTAGGACATTGTTTGGGGAAGCAATCCAAGGGAGTCTTGTTTCACTCAGTCAACTGATGCAAAGCAACCTACTTGATGGCTAGTCTTTAGAGTTGACTTCAACAATAAGGTGAGAGTCATGTTACAAAGATGGTCTCATCTGGAAAACATCTTCCAGAAATAAATACAATGAAAAACTGACCATAAAATGATTTTAGTTCATAAAGTATGTGATTTTTAGCTTGTGAATTTTGTAATTTCAGTTCCACTTGCATGACACCTATTGACAAAAAAATTAAGTATATACTACTGTACTTTAGTTTCTGTAATGGTCAAACATACTCATAGAGCCATACATATTTTACTCGGAAACACTTAAAAACCAAATACCGGTACAACAAATAACATACATACATCACATTAATGTTGCCGGTACACTCAAACCTTGATTGTAAGGCACCCGGTTCATACAAACGCCATACTCATTGTTGTTGGATATGGGGAAGAAGATCGANTCAAACCTTGATTGTAAGGCACCCGGTTCATACAAACGCCATACTCATTGTTGTTGGATATGGGGAAGAAGATCGAAAAAACACGTATAAGAAAACATATGTAATAATATTACGAGACCATAACAGAGAGAGGTTATGTAGTAACCACAACACAACACAGACTGGGCGCCAANTATGTAATAATATTACGAGACCATAACAGAGAGAGGTTATGTAGTAACCACAACACAACACAGACTGGGCGCCAAGTCCACACACACAAGACCTCTGGCGGTCAATGCTTGAACTAGTGCTTGTCCTGAATATTCACAACACTCATAAGGACAGATTTTTGAAAATCATAAAGAATAAAATAAAAAAGTGGTCAAAATTTTTTTAAAAACAAAACAATTGCAGCGAAATTTATTATATGACAGTTGCAAGCTGCAAGATTTGAAACCACAATGGCTTTTACAGACTCTACCCTCACGAGATGCACCACAAGGTGAAAATAGGAAAGACAGGAAAAAAAAAGCATTACAATTGACTGCACGCAGCCAGGTCGTTGACCTGTCCGCTGTTCCACAGCGCGGCCTCCGCTGGCGCAGTTCTCTTCCCCGCACTGTACTTGTCTNGCGCGGCCTCCGCTGGCGCAGTTCTCTTCCCCGCACTGTACTTGTCTGCAGAGATATGTATTCGCTGCACAGCACACCCCCCGCCCCTCCCCGTGGCAGCTGTGCCAGCAAATGTCAACACTCACATGTGCCGTAGGCAAGAAAAATATAATGCCTTTTACCCTCATTTTTCTAACTTGCCTGTTCCACCCATCTTGTTCCTGTTAAAGACACTTTTCTTTTACAAGAAAATACTGTTCTGAGCCAGTCTGCGTTTGCCACATTTTAATCGCGACACGTTTACAGATTAAAATAATTTTACTTTTAGTGAATGAATCTTTTACTTTACTGTGATAATGTGTTTCAAAATGTAATTTNTACAGATTAAAATAATTTTACTTTTAGTGAATGAATCTTTTACTTTACTGTGATAATGTGTTTCAAAATGTAATTTGCTATAGATGGGATGTTTTATTCGAAATTGGAACAGCATTAATTTTTTTCTAATGTTTTTAATATCTGTTAGGTACATACACTGATGGAGTACAGTTTTTAAATGAAGATGCCTATGTGATAAAATATTATTATTTAATTAATGTAAAGAATTTCACTTCATCATGAAAATGTAAACACAGGCTGTATGTTAGGCCTATACGCAACGTGTTCGGNTTAGGTACATACACTGATGGAGTACAGTTTTTAAATGAAGATGCCTATGTGATAAAATATTATTATTTAATTAATGTAAAGAATTTCACTTCATCATGAAAATGTAAACACAGGCTGTATGTTAGGCCTATACGCAACGTGTTCGGTTTTTTTTTTTTTTTAGGTTGGTGGTCATTTCTGCACAAATGTGTTTTTCCCCCCAGAATACATTACCCTGTTAAATTAATTTATATTTCATCAATGAAAACAATACAAAATATCTTATTTCCTTGCAGGAAATGTAAACGAGGGCCGTATCGTAGCTGTTGCGTTAGGCATACGTGCAATGTTACTGTCAGTTTTTCGTTGTTAATTTTAACTCTTTAGTAGTCTTTCCTGCATAACTAGGTATTATTTTACTCAAAATACCGCACCCTAATATATAGAAATTTACATTTCATCAATAAAAAAGTATAATTTTTTTCCATAAGAAGTGTGAACGTGACTTCATGTACCCAGTTAGAAAATGTGCTGTTTGAACGCAAGTTTAATGTTTAGGGGACGGGGTTATATGGATTGAAATTCTGCCATATTGGTTCGTACGAACAACTTGGTTGTACAGACAAATATTGGGAACCACGAGAGTGTGTAAAATCGAGTTTGACTGTAATATTTTGTGTAGTTTTTGTGACTCGGACACCTTAAATATTCATTTAAATTGAAATCTTGATAGTTTCAATGTGTGTTTTACTTGTAACAGCTCTCACCGCCATCTGTTTTCCAAATGGCAGACAGTCTGTGGTCGTTGCAGTGTGTGCTGCTCAGAATGAAAATTCATTCTTGCACTTCAATTTAACTTAAAATCTTATAATCATGGAATGCAGTTCATACTAAAAATTATTTTTGCTGAACATAATATGAACACAGTACAACCCCGGTTATCCAAACTTGAGTTAACCAAAACCCACGTTATTACAAAACTTTTCTGAAGGGCGAATCTAAGAAATGTCAAGTAAATNTCAAACTTGAGTTAACCAAAACCCACGTTATTACAAAACTTTTCTGAAGGGCGAATCTAAGAAATGTCAAGTAAATTCTGCATGCGACCACACTGCAAAGTGGTGGGGTGAACACCCAACCTTGAGAGCACTTTCCTTCACACCGTACTCAAGTCTAAATTCAGTTACACTAATAATCCTTCCTCCCCTACCCTCTACTTTGATGGCCACAATGTTGAGAAACGCAGCGAGTCGACGTTGACAGACGTTCTCCTTACATAAACATGGCAGGACGTTACAGCTCCTAATGTTGAGTTTTTTCAATTAGTACATGAATACTTACATAAAAATAAATTATTACATACCGTACATATTAAAAAAATATTTAATTTAAAATACTGTAAAGAGCATGAATGACAAATAACAACTGAAATCCAATTGACCTTGTAAAACCTGTTAGAATAGGCTATTTTGTATGTACACAAGTTAACCAAAAAAAATTGTTACCCCCCACCCCTTCAATTTATTTTGGTTAACTAAGGTTGTATTATACATTCACTTCTCTACGTTTGGGTATAGTTATGATATGGGATGCATTTCAAATTTTTTGGTTATAACTGTTACTTCCATTACTGATTACAATGAAACAGTGAATGTGTTACAGTTATTTAGCTTTCCAAAATGCTCTTTGATATGTTTTGGTGTCACCATTCTTATCAATATTGAGGCAATTAAACCTAGCCTTATCTAACCCAACAGTGAATGTATGTGTTATTACAGATTCCAACAGCTAATGTAAACAAAATGACAAGCGAGCTAGCGCATGAGCAGTGACCGACACAATGGCACCAGACACAAGCAGCGCATTTTGAAGAGTGTTCAAAGTGTGATATTTTAATTTGGACATAACTTCTGTAATAAAACTAATATTTTAATTGTTGTACTTTCAGTATACTACTGTACAAAAACCATACAGAAAAAAATGTGCAGGTAGCCGACTGCCTGTGCCACGCCACTCGGCATGTAAGGACACTGTGCTTGGATGTCTTCTGTGCTCCAGTAATGTGTGGCCGCCATTGAGCCGCTGGGGCGCATTGCAGTTTAGCACAGGTGCTTCCCCCTCCCTCTCTCTTACCTGCTTCCACCACCCTTACCAACACTCCCTCCTCCCCCTGTCATAGTTTTACCATCCTCTCTCTTAGTTTCTTATGTCTATTAGTTGACTTCATTTATCAGTTTCCTACATAAATGAATGTAGCATTGTCGACCAGGACTATAAATTACATTCTGCATCACTGATATAAAATCTCAGATCAACTATCCAATAAAATAAAAACACACACAGATAATTAAAATAAGTTAAACAAATATGAAAATTTAATAATTTATAATCTACAGTATAAAATAGTAAGTAGTACAAACCAATAATAGCTATACATACAAAGATTTTCTCCCCATTTTCAAGCATAAATGGGTTTTTCCAAATAATACACTACACCTTAAATAAGACGGTTATTCGGAAAGTAAGGTCCGATTTCTTATAAAACATAAACCATCACGGTTTTTTTCAAAAACTTTTTTTATTTAATTCCTTACATGTTTCTCTATTTGTCTGCATAGTTTCCATATTTGTTTAAACATTTGTCATGACGTTCTACAAACTTTTGTACGCCTAAGTCATAGACGTCTGCCGCCTGTGAGGATAACCAGTCTGTAACTGCTTCTTTCACCTCGTCNTGTACGCCTAAGTCATAGACGTCTGCCGCCTGTGAGGATAACCAGTCTGTAACTGCTTCTTTCACCTCGTCATCTGCGACGAAGCGCTTGCCGCCGAGAAACGCCTTTAGGTAGCGGAACAAGTGAAAATTGCTCAGCGCCAAGTCTGGACTGTACGGTGGGTGGTCAATCTGTTCCCATCCAAAAGATCTGATCAGATTTTGGGTATGAATGGAAGAATGGGGTCTGGCATTGTCATGCAGCAACAAAACTCCAGAAGTCAGAAGGCCACGTCGCTTATTTCGTATTGCACGTCGAAGTTTAGTCAGGGTAGCGCAGTAAGCGGCTGCATTTGTCCCTTGATGCATAAACTCGAATAACATGACTCCATGTCTAACCCAAAACACGGTTGCCATAACCTTGCGTGTTGAGATTGTCTGCTTGGCCTTGACTTTGACTGGTGATGTCGGGTGCCGCCATTCCATTGACTGACGTTTAGACTCTTGGGTTCATGTGAGAAACCCATGTTTCGTCCCCTGTAACAATCTTCTCTAAAAATTGATCACCTTCCTTATGATATCGGTCCAAAAAATCAAGAGCACAAGCCATTCTTTTCATTTGGTGTTCCTCAGTAAGCAGCCTGGGAACCCAACGTGCGCACAATTTGTGAAATTGCAAATTTTCAGAGACAATTTTGTGCAAAGTTGTTTTACCCACATTCGGAAATTCCAATGCTAAAGTTGAAATTGTGACTCGCCGGTCTTCACAAATCTTTTCGTTCACGGCTTTGACCAAATCTTCTGTGATCACTGATGGTCGGCCTGATCGCGGTTCATCATGGACATTTTCCCTGTCCGTCCTAGAAAGCTCTCACCCACTTACGCACTTTGCTGTCACTCATCGCATTGGGGCCATACACTTGACTTATCTGTCGATGAACTTCCGCTGCTGAAACGTTCCTTGCTGGCAAAAACCGAATCGCTGACCGTATTTCACAGTCGGCGGGCTGATCAATTGTTTTAAACATTTTGAACTGACACTGTAAACAGCACACTGCAACAATACCAATGCAAATGGCGTCGTTTGACGAGCAAGGCATGCCGGGAGTCGGTGCGCATGCGCATTACAATGTTCACGCGACATTCAATTAGCTACGGTGATTCGGACCTTACTTTCCGAATAACCCTCGTAAATAATACACTACACATCAAATAGATAATACACTACACCTCAAAGAATGAATAAAAATGACTTTGTTATAACATACTTTACGACTTTACAAAACGCAAGGACAGCTGTAGAAGAAAGACTACGTGAAAGAAACCTCATATGGAACACAAAACATGTCGTATGAAAGACTGATTACAGTACACAAAGTATTTACTGTACGTACGATACCACAAGAAAACAGGAAGAGCACAGCAGTAATGTGGTGACGACACAACATCTCAAATACATAATGCAGAATACAATGTCTACATACATACGCATTCACCATACACAAAATTACATATTCAAATACCTTCAGATCAGCAAAAGCATTCTGATGCCCACATAGCAGTAATTTTACTTTCTGTTTATACCTATTAAGTTTTCTTAATTTTTTTCCTTCAGTTTCGATAATTTCATAATCTTTTCTCCTATGAAACAAGCAAAAATTAAATATTTAAAACAGCATTACTGTTGTAGGTACTAATTGCTAAATTAATAACTATATATTTATATATATATATATATATAATACATATACATGCCCACATAGGTGTGTGTGAGACAACACTTAAGTACAATGACCATAAGTAATTTCAGGTTTGCAGTTGCAGACAGATGTAAATGCAAAGGATTGGCACATGCATTTTCATACACAAATGCATAATGGCAACATTCAGCTGGTTGGACCAATCTCTTACGGCAGTCAGTGTTAGTGACATACTGCCGTGACAACCCAACCTTGCAGTGGTCAACGTTGATAGTCCTCAACTATCCACTAACTCACCACTTCTGTCAATCAGACTCACTAACCGAACACACCCCACCCATACCCACTACAATGCATTACAAGAAACCTTATCCACCACCTAAAGTGAAATAATATGAGCTGGCGGGACGTATCAAGTGACAGTTCTAATACACATGTAACCTACTTTTAGTTTGTCCTGCATCTCCACCTTTGTCAGAAGTGTGGACATGTGAAGACAATGATTTGTAATGCCCTCTTACAGATGCACTAGATAAAACGTAGTATTTTCGATTGTACATACTACATTTTATAGTAACTGGTTTGAATTAACTAATACACAAAGGTGTTGACTATACAAAATTATTGAGTCATTTATGTATGACATTTTTTGAAGTGTAAAATGTAATACCCACATTCAAAAAATAATACCAAAAGCATAAATACATATTTCAGTTTTTATTTCTGTAAATATTATGCATAGTCATGACAATATAGGGAAGATGTAGCCTAAAAACTAAATTCTGCAATTCAGAAGCCATTTTGTAAAATAGTGCCGTGTAAATAAAGGTTTTAAATCGTATCTCAGGAAACAATTATCAGACGCCTACCAAATTTGGTAAACTAGTACTAAATTTTGTAAACAGGTAGTACCAAACTTGGTAAACAAGTATTGCTAAGGCAGGCCTTGTAAAATTATGTTTTAAGGACATGAGAAACTTATTTTCAAAATGGCTTTCATAAACAAGTTATTACACTATATCTACACGACAATGTAACCAGTTAAACCTTACCTTTGTATTCTGGCGTAATATACTAAAAAAATCAAATGTGTGTACATAGAGCCTATCTGCCATTTTTTAAGATGGTAATAAAGTTTTTACATCACATCTCAAGAAATAATCAATCTATTTCTACCAAGTTTGGTAACCAAGTAATACTATGGCAGACTAAGGTATGTTTTAAAGGGGTCAAATATTTATTTTCAAAATTGTGACTAGAGCTTAGAATGTTAAATCTATAAAATCATGAAATTAATTTTAACTTAACTTTGCGTTCTAGCAGTATCTATTACAACTACCAAATGTGTCTGCACATAGGGGGCAAGAATTTGTGGTTTTAATTTCAGCTCCATTTCTTTTTAAAATTTCAACATTTTGGTACAACTGTTATTTTATTTTAAAACAGTATATAGTTAACAAAACTGCATTTTTAAGCATGTATATGCATAAAAATTGTAATATGTAGCATTCAAGAACTATATACTGCAAAAAGTTTCTTAAGACACTAAGAAATTTAGGCTACTTAACAAGGATATCTTCTTAAGAGGGACCAATTCGCTTTGTGTTTATTCCAAATATAATGCGTTAGAAGAAATTATTACAGTTTTACCGATAAACTTAACTTTGTATGTATGCAGTATCTCATACAACCATCAAATGTGTCAACACAAAGAGGCAAGATTAACTTAAATTTTGGTTTTGTGCAGTGTATAACATGAATTTTGGGGTTATTTTGGTTTTATCGCCATTCACCATACAATCTTGGCTATTGTCTACACAGAGTCTCTTTTGTGCATCATTTTGTAACATATTGTCACATGAAAACTTAATTTTGAAGTCCATTTCAATTTATACGACTTAATGGGGTAGTCGCATGTTTTCAAGGTAACAGCCACGCATGTATTTTATCTTAGCACGCCGTACCAAATATGTAGCTCATAGGGTCGTCACCTTTGGTTCACCAGCTCATCAAGGCCAGGGAGTTAGCACAGTGGGAAGCCTGTGGAGACCCCGAGTCCCCCCAAGGTGTGACCAAGAAATCAGCTGTCCAGCCCTAGCCCGGGGTGGCCTCTGTATCACATACAGTGACTCGCACCGCATGCCCTCGCCCTGCCCTTCTCTGCTAGAGCCTGCATCCTTCACTCTTCCCAGGGAAGTGGGCTGCACAACCCCTCTCCCACGGTGTTGACATCAGCCAGCTGTCATGCCAGTTATGTCTCAACACTACATTTTCATCGCTCACCAAGTTTCTCCTCTCTATTACGTACATTGTTTACAACCCAGCGTAAAAGTCATCTTGCTTTCTACCGATGTCTTGTCTCTGCATTGGCCTACTGAGCAATTTTCGTTGATATTTCTGTCTGTCATGTAATTTTTCAAGTGCTTTAAGGTTAATTTTCTTGTGTTTTGCAAAGGCTAAGATTANAGCAATTTTCGTTGATATTTCTGTCTGTCATGTAATTTTTCAAGTGCTTTAAGGTTAATTTTCTTGTGTTTTGCAAAGGCTAAGATTAAACAAAATAGGCTTCCATTGAAGCCCAAATTACTCTTTGCCACAATGTTTTGCTAGTTTTCTTTTATCTCACATCACTAATACTTTTAATTTATGTTCTTTTGTGTGTTGTGTTGCCATTTTGTGATATTCCAGTTCATTTACCCTGTGTTGGTAGCTCGGGTAAATAGTGGTTCCCTTCGTCTTCATCACTATTTAAGACACATTTTATAGCAATTCCAGTGCTGTTTTGTGTAGAGCCGACTTGTTCACATTCTTGCCTTCAGTGTATTGTCAACCTTTTAAGCATTGTACTGACCTGTTTACAATCAAGTTCCTTGCCGATGACATACATTATTACACACACCACGTGTGTAAAACAGTGCTCGCGAGTGTGCGCGCACTCGTGAGATAAATTTCCAAAGACTTGAAAACTGTTTACCCAATCTGCTGTCCCACTGAAGGGTGCCGCCTGCAACTAGTAAGTGCAGCACCACCTTTAAGTCGTCGCCTATGGCATACCAACCAGCATCCCAGAGTCCTGGGTGCGACCTGGCACGACACCACAACTTTCCCAGAGCACCAATGTGCAGCTGCACCATCATCATCATCATCATCATCATCATCATCATCATCATCATCATCAGATGCTTGCAGTCACATTGCCACCTTACTCCACCACAACAGCTATTAGACGAAAGCTGAGGCCAGCTCCTCACCGCCTCATCACTCCAAGAAGCCCTATCTGCCAGGGACACACTAAATGACTTTTAGAGGCCTCCCGCCTCCCACCACAGTACTGGGTCACCAGGGCACCTGCCCCACCTCACCGACTCCACTAAACACTCGCGGCCTTGGCTATGACTGTGACCACCACCATCCTACTGCTCCGACCGTGCACCAGAGGGAGCAATGGTCTATAGTGAATGAATGGCCTCCAGGAACAGGGACGTATTATGAGAGCCGTGTCTCCCTCCTTAGAACCCGTTCATCCCGCTGCAACAGGCACACAACCTCTACTGGAGATTGCAGCATCCTGAACAAGTAGGCAGACACTTCTTGACTCCACAGCGAGTGCAGAGTGTGGGGACACACCCCAATGACCTGCCTTCTCACCACCAGGGTCAGGTGGCTGCCCTTTTTTCAAGTCGTTAAGAGTAACGTTTGGGGGAGTGATGTATCAGGCCGGCAGGCAACATTAGGCAACTTCCCTAGATAAAACACCACCAGGGAAATGAAGGCCATGTCAGGGTCCCCGCAGTTTCCCTGAACTGGATACCTCCCTCCCCCACATGCACCCCTAGCACACAGTGCTTATGTACTCTCTCTCTCTCACTCTCGCGCTCTGTCTCTCGTGCGCGCATTCTCTCTTGCGCGCGTGCTCTCTCTCTATCTCTCGCGCTGCTCTCTCTATCTCTCTTGCACGTGCTCTCTCTCTACCTCTCTCTCTTGCACGTGCTCTCTCTCTCACACACACACGCTTTCTCTCTCACTTGCATTCTCCAGCTATCGCGTGCGCACGCACGCTCTCTCTCTCTCTAACACTCTCTTTCTCACGCACACGTTCTCTCTCTCGCACATGTGCACCCTCTCTCTCTCGAGCGCACGCTCTATCTCTCTCTCTCTCTCGGGCGCTCTCTCTTTGTCTCGCGTGCACACTTTCTCTAACTCTTGCACGTGCTCTCTCTCTCCTTCTCTCTTGCGCGCGCTCTCTCTCTCTCTCTCTTTTTAGCGCTCTCTGTCTCGCGCACATGTTCTCTCTCTCGCGCACGCACTCTCTCTCTTGCACTCACACTCTCTCTCTTTCGCTCTCGCACGCGCTGTCTCTAGCTTTCGCACGTGCACTCTCTCGTGTGCGCATGCTGTCTCTCGCGCGCGCGCTCTCTCTCTCTTTCGCACACTCGCTTTCTCTCTTTTTCTTGCGCACACGATCTCTCTCGCGCATGCTCTTTATCTCTCTCACATGCTCTCTCTCTCGCACTCTCTCTATCTCTCTCTCTCTCTTGCACGCACTGTCTCTTTATCTCTTGCACGTGTGCGCTCTCTCTCTCTTGCAAGTGTACTCTCTCGCACACACTCTCTTGCATGCGACCTCTCGCACGCACACTCTCTTTATCTCTTGCACGCACGCATGCTCTCTCTTTCTCTCTTGTGTGCACACTCTCTCTATCTTGCGCACACATTCTCTCTCTCTCTATCTTGCACGCACTCTCTCACTCTCACTAGACGCTAGCCGCAACTGTGGGCCCATAAGAGCAAGGTTAAATTATCAAAGGAAGGACTTCCGGGAGAACTGATAAGAACTTCCGGGAGCAGTGCTGCACGTCCCATCTTGCAACTGACGTTCAAGGTCAAACCTGTTTTTGAACGTGTTAAGGGGATCTCGGGTATGCAAATAAAATACTTATTACATCTTACAATTTATTAAGCAAAATACACATACTGTACACGAACATCACCATTCGTACCAACCAACTTCCTTAAAATCCAAATCGCATCTCCTAGCTCAAACTTAAGCCTACGTCGAGAATACAAAATTGGATTAGGAGAAATAGCAATAACAGTATTTGAAGTAGCAACAAGTTCATTAATTGCAAAAGTCTTCTAACATACAATGTCTCTTGAAGCGCGTGCTCTCTCACTCTCTTTCTATCTCGCATGCACGCTCTCAATCTCTCTCTCTCGTGCACGCTTTCAATCTCTCTCACACTCTCTGTCTCTCGCACGCTCTCTCTCCCATGCACGTGCGCACATACACGCTCTCTCTCTCTCCCTCCCGTACACTCTCTCTCTAGCTCTCGTGCACGCTCGCTATCTCTCTCTTTCTGGCACGCGCGCACGCTCTCTCTCTCTCTCTCTCCCCCTTCTGCATGCTCTCCCTCTCTCGCACGCTCTCTCTCTCTCTTTCTCTTGCACACGCTCTCTCACTGTGTGTGTGCGTGTGTCAGAATAGTTTTATTTTTTGGCTATTCAGGCATGTATGCCTACGCCCCCTTCAGAAATGGACTCGTCCAGTAACACAGCACAACTGTGCCAGCTTTTGAATAAAGTACTATTTTTATTTTCTGCTTGTTAAATTTATCAAAGGGCATATGCATTTTGTTAACTATTTCACTAGAGACTTTCTGGAAAAAAAAATAATACTTGATTGTAACTGTTTAATGCCAACCTACAAATTTTCTTAAGTGTAACTGTATTTTGTAATTTCATTTTAAAGTGTTCTCTATAATTTGACATGTCTCATACAGATAGTCAGCTTATCAGCAGATTATTAGCAGAAAGGGGCAGCTCGGCAAAAAAGTGTGGAGTAATTTTGGCACTGTAACATATGGACGAGACAAACCCATAATTGGAAAGGCAAAAAATCTCTTTCCTTTCCGAGAAATACCCCAACTTATATACTTGTCCTGAAAGGTGCCGATCTGGAGAATATTGACTGTACATGCTGGGTTTCACATCTCAGTTGATGAGTTGTGACCAGTTATGCCTAGTGAATCGAGATCAGAGTAAAATGGAATTTAAAATTGGTGACTTTGCTAAGAAGGCTATGACACATCCAAGGGAATTTGTGCAGGTGGAAGCAGTTTAATGATAAAATTATTCAATTCAATCACTGTTTGATGGAGAGTATCATATGTTTAATGTGTAGTGTTTTACCAACAGGGCTAGTTAAATTCTTTAATTTCATCTGTTTGAGAAAAAAAATGTTATAATTATATTATTATTATAATTGTTGTAATCACAAACAGTACTATAGGAATAAAATATGTGAAAGATGGTTAGATTGCAGAATCCAAAGCTGTATATTTGTTCTGCCTAGTATTAACAAATAAATGAGGAAATTGTATTTAATTCTTCACTGTATATAAAGATTTGTAATACAGTTGAACTCTGTAATATAATTAATACGGCAAGTCAAAAATTTCTACTGGTAGAAGGTTCCTAGCTCATATTAAGAAGCTGGTTTAACCACTAAAGAAACAACTTCCAGACCATTTGGGAAGCACATGGATAATGCTTGGCCAAATATGGGCTACAAGTTATTTATTCCAAAAAAAATTATCGCTAGCTTTGAAAAATCTTCTTTAGCTCTTTCGTGTTTATTTTCTTAATGCACTGTCTGANTTTAGCTCTTTCGTGTTTATTTTCTTAATGCACTGTCTGAACAGAAGAGCTTAAAAGACCAGCTTTCCTAAACTTTTAAATTAACATCAAATGCTTTAACACAAGACCCAAAACCATAAAAAAAACCTCTCTTTTGGTAAACATGCACTATAAATACACTATTAAAATTGGAAACATTAAACCAGCTTAAATGTAGCGCAGGCAGAGGACAAACAACCTTCACCAATAGGACTTTAGTAATTTAAGCCATACTTTACCTCCCCAAAATTTTTACATTAAAAATTAAAACAAAAAACCTAAAATTATTGTTGCAATAGGATTGCTATGAACTAGCAACACCCATTAATATTGCTGTTATTATAAAAACATCATAAAACACACATGAAAGATACTCATTTCACATCCACCAAAATGTAGGCTATTAAAGCGTCAACATACAGATGATTCCAGGAACAGCAAGAGTGCAGACAGTATACCTCAAAACAACACAAACAGTCTATATGAACAACCACTGCTTCAGAGTTACAGGCCGCCTCGAGTCAACAGTTGGTACCTCTGTACACACATTCTTGCTGGTCTAACTTCGCTGTTCACATCTCACTTGCACACGATGCCGAAAGCTAACATTACTAGCTATAATCAATTCAATGTTTCTCTCCACACGGCATTGTAATCATGCAGGCTTGCTCCAATCAGTTATTGGATGATATGCACCCCCCAGTGTATGGACATTTTGCGCACTTCACGTAATACGCGTCGTATCACTAATGGCGCAGACACATTAATTCAGCTACATGAACTGGAGCATGTTAAGTAAGGCTAATAACAATAAAAGCAGAACCGTGAAAGGCCTGTATTGCACGAACAATCCATCGTAGGGCATACATTCACGTAGATATTTTTGCGCTGCCTTGAGTTCAACAAGACATGCCCCAATTACGGTATTTCCTCTCAAATGGAACCATTATTTATGTAATCCAATGATTACGTGAAAATAACATTTCCTTCACAAAAACATTTCAAATATTTTTGAGTTCACTTTTATAATTNTAATCCAATGATTACGTGAAAATAACATTTCCTTCACAAAAACATTTCAAATATTTTTGAGTTCACTTTTATAATTGCTGCATTCTCAATACGATAGTTTCATACAAGATGTTGTCTAGAAATATGAAGATGACATTAACAAACAATTCATTTTTAATTTGGTGTAATGTAAATAATTTTGTTAATGATAACCATATATTTTTTNGATGACATTAACAAACAATTCATTTTTAATTTGGTGTAATGTAAATAATTTTGTTAATGATAACCATATATTTTTTTATTTATTGAACAGAAATATTACACCATAAGGTTTTTTTTTTTTTTTACAATTGTGCGACAGTTCGTCTGCGACACGACGCGCTGCGACCATCGCACACTACCTGTCGTCCGTCGATTTGACAATAGCGCAAGGTTATGTATAAGTAGAAACTAAATGAGCAAAACCCGGTATATTTAGGCAATCTTTAAATTTTGTTTATTTATTTAAATTGTGGTGTTAGATTAGATAAGTTTGTTTTAAAATATACGGACCTAAACCAAAGAAAGAAACAGCAATAACATCTCTTCAATTTTCTATACAAAAATTGACAACTGGCAGAAAATAATTAACATCAGTTGTATGTATTTCTCAAAATGGTTCCAACTTATAGAATGAGCTGCTGGTATTTAAGCAAGCAGGCTCCCATATGTATTTGACCGTTTAAATAACATGCAATATGATTATACTCCAATGCTCACCACATGCATACCTATATTTTTATTCTTACTATTCTTTGTCACAGGTGCGTTATAACAAGTTCTATCACACAGTGTCACGCCGCCATCGTCTGCAGTCTCGTCTCTTATTAGCTAGTCACTTTTGTTGCACTATGACCGTCGCACTACCACACTATTGTAAAAAACACTATACTATTATAAAAAAATATTTTTTTTTGTTCCTAACAAATTTATACGANCACTACCACACTATTGTAAAAAACACTATACTATTATAAAAAAATATTTTTTTTTGTTCCTAACAAATTTATACGACGAAATCTGTAACCGTCATCTTGTAATATTAAAATTACTTAAAAATAATAAAAGCTATTAAAAAGTAACCACTAAAATAAGGAAAATTTACATTATATTTTAATTCACATACTACAATTTTTTATTAATAAGATTTTAAAAAACCTTTGAAATTTAAAATAAACTGTGCAGGAGTTAGTATATTTTTCTATAACAAACAGTTACAAAAATTTTTTTATTTTATTTAGGATAACATACAAAGAAACAGTCTTTACCACTAATGATACAAACAGATGGTCAAAAATCTGGGCANTATTTTATTTAGGATAACATACAAAGAAACAGTCTTTACCACTAATGATACAAACAGATGGTCAAAAATCTGGGCAATTTCAGTAATGATCAAATTACACAAAACAAAATAATTTTAGTTAACCACTGTCAAAGAAATTGTCAAAAAAAAAAATGAACCATGCGCACACACTGCAACACCAAATTATACTTTACCTTAGTTCATCTTTGCAGTATTGAAGTTGGTCAAGACAAATTTCCCAAAATGATTTTATTTTATCGCGCTCTATTTTGAAGAGCTGCCTCTCTTCTCTCTCGCGTTTCCGCTCCTCGTGCAATCTCTGCACAAACAGTTCCAACTGTTCCCGAGACATCTCCTCCACGGGCATATAGTCGGCACCACCGCCGTC
The DNA here is from genome assembly GCA_002778355.1 of Clitarchus hookeri. Lineage (NCBI taxonomy): Eukaryota > Metazoa > Arthropoda > Insecta > Phasmatodea > Phasmatidae > Clitarchus > Clitarchus hookeri. The sequence continues at coordinate 130,869 of NQII01005087.1, read as the reverse complement.
TGCTTTCTTCTTCATCACTTTCCGGCCTCTCCCACTCTTCTTTCTTGGGGCCTGCAAAAACAACGCAGTGGAAACGATTCCCAAATCTAACGCACGTGTAACTGCATCAAGGAGTATCATCCGCTTGCATAAAATTGCATAGCTACCAGGCGGGCCATTATTCACAAAACTGTCTATATTTACCTCTAGAACTACCATCACGATAATAAAAATAAAATTAACTATACACAAAAGGGTGTCACATTTTGTGGAAATTGTCTTGTTTCACACAAAACTCTGTGAAAATAAAAGCTTTCTAAATTTCTATTGCTTCTGAATGTCATGTAAAATGATACCAAATTTAATTATGAAAAAGAAATTCAGTGGGGAAGAGTGATGAAGGAGCCTATTCTATAAAGAAAAACAAAGTAATTAGTTCTGTTAACCTTGATAATTTTCAGTCAAAGAGACACACCCAACACACATTTTTACATTGTTAAAAACTGGCCATAGCACAGAGGATTAAAAAACAAGGAGGTAACTAGGTATAATCGATTTTACAATGTTTAGTTATCAAAACTTATCCCAATGNCAGAGGATTAAAAAACAAGGAGGTAACTAGGTATAATCGATTTTACAATGTTTAGTTATCAAAACTTATCCCAATGACAAAATTATATTTCTTTCAATATTTCGACAAAGAGAAGAATGAGCCAGTACAGCTGATGAGACAAGCGAGGTAATNACAAAATTATATTTCTTTCAATATTTCGACAAAGAGAAGAATGAGCCAGTACAGATGATGAGACAAGCGAGGTAATAACAGCTGAGTACCTTTGGAAACTGTGCAACGTGAAAAGGGTTGGTTGGGAAGAGTGAGGTGGAGGGGGCTTTTTGGCATCGAGGCCCGTAACGTCTCAGATCCAGCTCACGCTAATGAGATGAAAGTGTTTTAAAAAAAATTATTTTATACAGAGTTATGTAAAATTCGACTCAATAGTTCTTCCGGAGCATGTTCATGTCGCCCACCGCCCACACAAGCTGGCTATGTACAATTTCAGTGCAACACACTCTTGATCACTTTCGCTTGATCCCGTCCCATGTGACGAGCCATTGGTTCCTTCATGACGGACTGTGCATTTAGTCAGTTTGGATACTCTGTACCTTCACAGCTCGTTCACTGCTATGAAAAAAAAAAAAATTATAAATTGAAAAACTTTATTAATAAATACTTACAGGCCTTCCATTTTTTTTTTTAGGTGCTTTTAATGTATATGTGACAAACAACAAGAAAAGGACAAATTAAATACTTCAAACAGAAGAAGAACAGAAACAATATAAGGCTTGAGAAGGGCGACTCAAGCCCTTGGCTGAATAAGACATTCTAGTTTGCAAATGGGCCCTTGCTGTCAATTCGAACTGCGGCATGTGTTGCCCTGACCTCAAACTTTTCTACGATAAATTTCACATTTACTTTTACCCTACAATTTCCCTTAACTTCACTGCCCTATCCACAATATAATTTTTCTTGGATGTAAACTGAATTCAAAATTGATAAAGAAACTTTGGTAAAACCCAAAAACGTCACTTTCAATTTTTTTTCAGGTCTATAATCTGCGTAAATAGGTACCTTTAGGTGTCAATACAAACTAAAAAATCTTCCGCTTCAGTTTAATTATTTATAGTAAATCCAGCAAGCCTTGAAAGTATGGCAAGAGCCTTAAGGCTATGGAATAAATCATTTTCACAAATTTACAGGGCCATTCCAAGCCAAAATGAGCCTGAGTAGTACAACAAGAAAATTCCTCTAGTCTCGTGGGATCCTTTGCTTCCCCTCAATCTTTGGACAAAGTGGTTTCTAGAGTTAAAAAAATTCTGCCGCGAAGCCCAAGTACGAAAACAGCAGTAATCAATAAATTATTGCATGAAGTTGAACCAGGCGACTGTTCTTCTTTATATGTTAAGAAAAATAAGGCATCGTGGAATAAAATACCAGATGAAATGATCAGTAAAGTTGAATATTTATATTGTCAAGATGATCAGTCGACAAGCACCAAGGAAGAAAGACTACAAAAAAGTCAAGGACAAAAGAGCTGGAGTTAGGAATAAATTTCAAAAATGCCATATGATGATTATAAAAGAAGCTTATTCACTCTTTACAAGTGAAAATCCTGACATTAGAACCAAACTTGAAAAGTTTTATTAACTTCGGCCTCAGTTAGTTTTACCTTCTTCAGAAAAGCCACACAATGTATGCAGGTCTCGTCATCATGCTAATTTTAACTTTATCGCAGAAGTGATTGTGAAAGCAGTGCGTGGTTTTCCGCAGAACACAGACAACCTCTTAGAAAAGGGGTGCTGCGATACCAGAGCTGAAAAGTGCATGACTGGTTTATGTCAAATTTGCAGTCATGAAATCACGTCACTTATACCCGAGTATAACACTGATACAATGCTCACGTGGATGCAACGGCAAGACGTTGAGGATCGTCCTAAAGTTGTATCAATTAAAGGATCGGTAGAGGATGCAGTGAACGATCTTCAAGCTAAAATTATCTTCATTTAAGACTCGCTGTTTTGTTATAAGGGTGCAAGAAAAATATTTTGATCAAAAGAAGAGCAGTATGGAAGCAGATAAAGTTGTGTTACAAGTTGATTTTGTGGAAAACTACTCTGCAATAAGTCAAGATGAAGTTCAGAGTGCACACTGGAATCATAGCCAAGTATAGTCTATTCACGGTTTCTTCACACTTTTTTAATTAAACCTTTTAAAAATCACCCCATGTACGATGTGTTTAGTTTATTTCCCAAATATGCGATGTATCAACTGTTTTACCTGTATTTTATCTATAAATTCTAATATTTCATTTACAATAAATATGAATATAAACAGTGAGAAAACATGTGTGTTGGTAGCGCCTAGTAATAAATAGTTCTCATGCAAAATATCATTACAGCTGAGTGCGCACGAATTCGGTGCGTTGTCTTTTGGTGTAATATTATAGACTTAGTTAAGCTTAGTTTGCACGAGGCGGAGGAATATCCTGGAAGTAGAACTTTAGCAGGGCTTCAGAAAAGTGTGAAGTAACCATGAATGAGTTATAACTGTTTTCACGTGTATAGCTTGGTTAGAAGGGAGTTGCTCTTTCATATGCTTCAATAAGCAATGATATTCCACATGAAAAATATAGTGTGTGGGTATTTTTGAAGAAAATTGTTGACATCAAACTGACCTATGCCGTTTGTGATATAATCTATATTTTCTGGTGGATGTGCGGCACAGTTCAAAAATAAATTCACACACACTAATTTATGCTGTGTGAAGAGTGACTATGGAGTCAGCGGGGAATGAAACTTCTTTGCAACCTCCATGGACAAGGAGCAGTTGATGGGGTAGGAGGGTCCATAAAAAGAATGGTATGGCTTAAGGTAAAAGAGAGGCAAATGGTTCTCTCTTCTGCGAAAGAGTTTTACGAATGTGCAATTCAAGCATTTGAAGGAATAACATGCATTTTTGTTGATAGACAAACCGTTGAACTTTACAAAGAAACGTCAAAAGCAAAGATGGAAAACGGTGGATCCCATACCTCGTTTACAATCAAAACATTGTTTTTGATACTTGTACAGTAATAAAATTGTTCCGCGGGCAGAACTGCGAAGTCACAATTGTATGCTTGTGTAGTTTTGGATGATGAGAGCAGCAGTTCTGATTTGGATTTCGGTATGTTCGATGGGAAACTAGCATCTTCGCGAAAGTTGTCATGTGATGATGTGTATTCTGATAGCGAAGAAGTGGAAAGCTTGACCGCATTAACTGAAAATCAAGTACACGAGGGACTTTACGTATTGTTTAAGTTTGTTGGTGAAAATAAGTGCAGAATATACACCAGTATGTTGGCATATGTCAGGGACATTTAGAGGATGACGATGTCAAGATAATGCTCATGAAAGTTCATCAGTCTCGAGATCAGTAGTTGTTTCAACTCAATGAAAAAGATGTTTCCTATGTAGATTTCAAGCAGATATTGGGTAGCCTTCCTGAACCCCACAATTAATTCAATCTGCAAATAGACTTTTGTACAAACTTCCAGAAAAAATTGATGCTGAGTAATTATGCAATAAAAGTGTCATATTCAATATATTTACATGATTTACTGTAATGTACATATAAAAAAAAACCTGTTACTTTTACTAGTGAATAAGCAAAACATATTTTTACTAGAAATATGACCTTACTCAATTTATTAGTAATCATTTATCATTATCAAAATTGTCCCATCAGTTATATCCCGTCTGCTACCAATCATTTTGTTGAAAAGTGCCTGTAACTTTTGCAGGTTACTTACTGACGAATTAAAAATATATACTTTAATTATCCAGAGTAGCGGTTTTTCTGAAGGAAACCTCCTAGACACACAAAAGTAGCACTAATGGGTTCTGCACAGCTTACCTTGTTCATATTCAGGAGGGCGATGTGTTAAAATAAGTCGAACGTATTAAATTAAATAGTGAAAAGTACGAGCAGTTCGTCCGCTTTGTTTACGTCGGACGCCGTGATTTTTGGTGAAGTAATGCTTTAGTAATGTGAACGAACGCGCATCGTGCCGTCACCTTATTGGCCGTGGGTCTGTAGACGTCATCATCACTGTATTTTAGTTGCAGTTGAGATGCGAAACAGTGCGGTTGTGACGTCCGAATCAGACTGTGCGAAGGTTTGTGATTTAAGAATGGAGAGTGCAAGAACGAGTGCTTCTGAGCGTAATATTCGCCTATGTGGTGGGTGTTACTTGGATGTTTCAGTAGATTGTGGTGTTTTGTCGAGTGAAGTAAGGTGCACGACAGTTGAATGGGTCGAGGACAGTGGAATTGTACCAGCCGCCTATCTAGAAGAGTTGATTAATATACTTCCGGTGTGTTTTACTGTTACTTTAAAACCCTAAAATCCTAGATTAGACTACAATCCTAGCTTAGATTAACACCCTACTATCCTAGGTTAGTTTAAATTCCAACAATTCTAGGTTAATTTAAATCCCAACAATCCTATGTTAGTTTAAAAATGTAAAATAGTGATTCACTCATCGTGGGGTTAGGTTGTTAGGTTAGGTGGGCACATATTATGAAATTAGTCAAACGTTAATGACCCTAGTATATTCGTGTTCTGCGTAATTAGTAGAGTGGAAATATGTCACTTTTTGGGAGGTTTTTTTTTTTTTACAGAAAAGCTCCTAAAATGGATAGTTACCCAAAGAAAGGCAGCAAGATGGGTGAAGGGTAGGTGGAGAAGACAGGGGCAGGATGGTGAGGACAAAGGGAACTATAGGCCACCAGTAATGATGAAAGGCATGGGGTGGAGCTCGAAGGACAGGAGGAAAGTTAAAAGGCTTGGTCACAATTTACAGAGTGGTAAATGGAGAGGGAGGGTGGGGAAGTTTATGCTGCCAGCTAAGTAAGGGGTTAAGAGGGAGGGGAAACAACAGTGAGATGCTTCAGTGTGTGGAGAACAGAGCAGGGTAGGCAGTCTATGCCTGAGAGGTCTGTGAGGGAGTGGATGTGTGGAGTGAGGAATTGATATATG